>PVLD010007779.1:0-88827 GCA_004027595.1 Dinomys branickii
TTCGCTCCCTTGCTGCTCACCTGGCCGCCATCTTCCCCGGATCCTCCTCTTTCACTTGTTTAAGAGGAAGACAGGCTCATCTGTTCGCAGAGCACTGGAAAAAATTATACTTTTCCTTCACTGGGAAGAAGTGTTGTTAATACAGTGGAGTCTTTTTTATTTATGAAAAATGAGACTGCATACATTAGCTTGACTTCATACTTTATTATAAGGCATCACTTTCAACTTCTCAGAGTGCTGTCATCTACCCCAAAGGACTTTTATTTGGGCTGATATTGGCATCAGTTCAGATTTCATTAGTGTGAATTTGAATTTTCCATTGCCTGCTGCTTTGTAATAATTTGCAGTTTTGTCCCCATAGTATCATTAGCACCTTCTTCCTCCAGGTGCTGACTAGGGGCTACAGAAAGCCCCCAAGCCTATAACAATTTACACCTATTGTCTCTTCCTGCAGCTAATTCATCTTCATGATCTGTCAGATTCTTCCCTCAACTCCTAACTCTCTAGCTACTCATAGAGAGTTGGCTTGTCTAGAGTCAATTGACTATTGAGCTTATAAGGTCAGGGAGGTAAGAGACTTTGCAGATCATCTCACTGAATCCTCTTTCCGGATGAGAAAAGTGAAGGTCAGAGAGATTAAATGACTTGTCCAAAGTCACATAGAGAGGTAGAGGCAGGGCTGAGCCTGGACCTGGTATCTTTTAATCCTCATCATATATTATTTTAATTGTCTTGACTATGGCTTAGGATGGTCAGTGGCCATTCACGTACCTCAGTGGACTCATGGATGTGGGATCCCTTGTGATAAAACTGTTTGCCTTCTCTATCTCCTTCTCTCTCCCTTCCTCCTCCTCTCCCCTTCTCCCTCTCAGTGTGTGTGTTGCTGGGGCTCAAACTCGGGCTCTCACATATGCTTGCTAGGTATCCTACCCCTGAGCCCCTAAAATCTGTTTATCATATCATAGAATATAATATTTCATAAACAATGTGGTTCATAAACAGTCAATTCTTACTAATTTTATAAGATTTTTAAGTTTCTATGTCTTTCTGTCAAAACATAAACCTGTGATGAAAAACCTGTATATGTGTGAGAATACGTAATTTTTTTCTTCTGTATTATTTCTAGGGTAAAAAATGTAAATATGCAAAGAAAGTCAAAGAATTACGCCATAAAACCCACATACACAATTCTTGGATTCTATAAACCTTTTACTATATTTGCCTTATCATATACCCACCTAGCCTTCCATCTTCCTCCTAACCATCCATATTTCTGTAAATCTACCTTATTTTTCCATGCAATGAAAAATAAATAGTGGGCACAAAGCAGATAGTTTTTCACTTATTTAAGGGGTTCATGAAAAGCATGAGTTTGAAGACCACAGATTTATAAAAGCAAGCCCGAACTCCTCAGTCTGGCTTTCTGCACTGAATCTTTTGCAGACAGTTTTGTTGTGCCCCTTTTGTGCTTTGTCTTGGTGCTTGCTGTAACCAGGGCTCCAGCCAGAAGGCACTTGATGTTCGTTGCACCAAGCTGATGTGTGCGTCTGTGTCATGGCAGCCACAGCATTGTCTTTGCCTAAGTTTCCTTCCTTGCCTCACTTCTACTTAACTCTCAAGGCACAGCCCAAGGGCACTTCTTACTGCCTGCAAGAGGGAATAAAAATAAAAAGTTTGTTGAATTCTATGGAGTATGGTGTTACGCAGATCCTCAGATTATAAGCCAGAAGATCTGGGGATGATACTCTTTCCTCAAATCCCCCTCAAACTTTTTTCTACAGTTCTAGATTTCATTTCAATTCACTTTCCTATTATATAAGAACATGGCCCAACTCATTTGTGATTCATATTTGCATTTAATTATACATAGTTTTATAATACTTGTATTTATAAAATAGCATGCTATTTTTAACACTATAAGCAAATATAATTAAATACCTTCCTATTTATTCTCTATGTTCCTGGCATTTTTGTGAAATCAAACCCAAAGTCAGCATCACATTGCTGAAACCCTTAAGATGGCTCTACAAAGGTTATTTGATTTCCCTAGATCTTAGTTTGCTTACCTATTAAATGGAAGTAGAAATACTTGCTGGTTCAGTCACTTTTTCATCACTGCAACACAGTTCCTGGCGCCCAAGGATTAGAAATGTAGAAATTTGTTTTGGCTCATGGTTTCAGAGGTCTCGGTCTGTGCACGGTAAGCAGCGCGGTGGGAGAGCCTGGGTGGAGGAACACACATGCACACATCATAGCAGCCAGAAGGCAGAAAGAGGAGGAAGGATCCAGTGAGGAAGACATGCAATTCTAGGCTCCAGCCCTGGGGCCCCAAATCTGAGTAGATCCTCCCTCCTAAGTGCAAGTCAGCTATACCATCCCAATGACTCCATTACCTTCCCAAAGCCCCAACTACCCGTGTGAGTGCATGAGGCTTTTGGGGACATTGTTGACCTAAATCACAACTCTTGTTCCCCCACCTCACGATTGTTTCCTTGAGAATAAAGTGTTTGGGAAGTAATGTTCCCAAGTACTTTGGAAATAATGAAGGCTGATCTGTGTCAGATCCTCCTGGTGCTTGTGTATAAAACACAGAGAGCAGGCACTGCTAGGATGGGGCAGTAGTTTGAGGGCCATTGTTGAGCTTATCAATTTGTGTGATATGCAGGTTGTACACCCACTCCTTCTCCTCTAACTCCTTCTCCTCTAACTCCGTGTCCACGTTCGGTGGCTCCCTCTTCTCTATTCTCAGTACCAGCTGGCTCTAATGCGACAGTCAGCTGGGTCTCTGCCCCAGAGGGCTAACTACATTCAAGACCCTGTGAAAATGAGTGCAGGAAACTGCTTACAACCAAATTTGGGCCTCAGTGGGAAATTTTATAGGAAACCTTTACAACATTTTTCCCCATGTAAAATCTGATGACAATGAACCATCTGCTGGGGTCTATGGCTGAACCTATTTCCCAGCCAGAGCAGAGCAAAGACATGGTACCTCCTTGCGCGGGTTAAAATTTCCACAGCACAAATTACAGAACCCTGAGGCGGCAGGTTAAAGCACAAGGACATTTATGTTTTCACATAGCATGAAGTAGAGAGGCAGGGCCTCCAGGGCAGGTTAGGGAAATATGCAGTCTCTAGGGACCAGCCTTTTTCCTTTGCCCATGGTGCTGTCTTAACTTGGTACCCACAGCTCTAGGTACCACATCCAGACATGACAACAACCAGGAAGAGAAAGAAGAAAAAAATGATTCTTTTCCTTGAGTTTGTTTTTAGCATTAAGGAAATCTTTCCTTGAAGTCCTCAGTGTCATTGTCCAGAACTGTTTCCCATGCCTATTCCAGAACAAATCAGTGGCAGGAGGACTTTGAAGGCTATCACAGTAGCCTTGGACCAATGCAGATTCATCTCAAGGATTAGGAGGGGACCAGTCTGTTTTAAAAGCCTAAGTCCATTTACAGGTTTGACTCCTGAGTGAAAGCAGAAGGAGGGCGATGGATGCTGAAGCAATAAGCAATAGCCTCTGCCAAACTCCCTCCGAATTAGCTAGTTAATCTAAGGGAATTGTGTAGAGTGTATGACAGTAAAGATGGTGCAAAAAATTGCTGCCAGAATATTTTGTTGATTGTTTTCTTCTCTTTTTCCCTCTTCTTTGGGGATAGAGGCTTTGAGCAACTTTTGCTGTGTTAGTTTAGTTGCCAAACTACAAACTTCTACAAATTCTACCTACCTATATCAGCTTTTCACTTTATCGGCCTGAAGTTGCTCTCTCAGATCTTCTCTCTGAGAAAGAATTAACCTCTGTCTCCCACCTGTTTCTACAGTGCGCTTGGTTCCTCCCAATGTAGAGATTCTTTTGAAAAGCTACGGCTGAAACTTTGCAGAAAGGAGCCTATGTGGGCATTTGATTTCCCACTAAATGTTCAAGATCTCAGGGGTTGCATATCTTGCTTCAGTTCCCAGAGCACCTATCCAGTGCTGCAAACACAGCAGGCACTTAATACATGTGTGTTCATGTGAAAAGAATAACTTGTTTCCATAGCCATGTACAGATGTGGCCAGGAAGTGGTCTCTTTATTCTCTTTTGAATTAACAACTATAGCATTTGTTCCTTTGCTTCAAGATGGTTTGTCAAAGCTGTTTTTTTTTTTTTCAATTAACCTGTAATCCTTTGAAGGACTAAGACACACACAGCAACTCTGTGGCTTGTGACTTTCTTTGGCCTGAAGGAAGAGTCTCTACAGTCAGGACTTTCAAACGGTGGGTTTAACCAGGTAGTTGATGTCATCCCATCACCACAATAACCCTTTCCAGTGTGCTCCAGCTTTTAGTTTCTGAAAAAGATTTCCTTGAGTAAAAACAATTGTTTTCTTTGTCTTTTTTCGTTACGCAGTTCAGCCTGGCCTTGAGCTCACTTTGTAGCCCAGGCTGGTCTCAAACTCGCAACGATCCTCCTGCCTCAGCCACCTGAGTGCTGGAGTTACAGGTATGGGCCACCATGTCCGTACCAGCAATTGTTTTCTTTGGTTTGCAAATTGCATAACTTACCTCTCTTTCTTCCTTCTTCCTCACATTTCTGTAGCACAAGGTTGAGCTCCTTCAGGAAGACTATATACTCTGCACTACCTGGGAGCTGGTTCTATCTGGCAGCCAGGGCAGAATGCCCTGCAGGACTCAGGGATGTCTTAACTCCAGGAGAGTGCATGTCAGTAAAAAAAGAATTGTTTCTATTTTGGCTTCTTCTCTGTTCTTCAGAACTGCTCATGCAGTGACGTGCAAACACCTGACACAGGAATGCAAGCTCTAATCCTGGATACAGTCTGTGATATATTGAAAGAGTAGTGGATTCATAATCAGGTGCATAGAGGATCAGACAGGTCCTTTGAATCAATATATTTTCATTTTGATCCTAAAATTTGGCCAGTACCTGTTGCATCTGAAATAGACATATTTGTCCTCAATAATACTGTGTACTAATGTTACTACATCCCACCCCTTATTTTGATTTACTTTTTGCAGTACTGGAGATTGAATCCAGGGCTTTGGTCATGCTGGGCATGTGCTCTACACTGAGTTGCAGCCCCAGCACCATCACCTCTGTATTACTAGTAAGAAACATCCCCAGCTCATAGTAAGTAGCATGCAGTGCTAAGTAAAATTTATTGCACGAGTGAGCCATGAGTGTAGATAATACCTCAGTGTAACACAGCATTGTAGGGAAGCTGGTCTTCTGAACCTTGAGTAGGGTCTAATCTTTCCTGTCTGTATTCCTCACCTTGCCAACAGATAGACGTGAATATTAGAGGAGAGTCAATGAATCAACTGTTTATTGGGACATAGCCTACATTTTCCCAGCGGGAGACTTCTTAAAGAACCTATGCTTGATTGATTCAGAACAACGCCTTTTCCCCCCAAATAAATGTAGTCATGCTTGTTGGAAAAATATATCTAAAATAATGCAAATTTATAAAAAGTAATCAGAGTTAGCTGCCACTTGCAGTTTCTGTGTACATCTGGGCTTTACAAATTCATGTGAATTGAGCCTTCTCCTTCACATAATCATAAAAAATTTATATTTAGAATGACTTAAGAGCAACTTACTCCAGGAAGACACACTGTGTAGCCTGTGACTGACATCTCTGGTGTGTCATGGCTTATGCATTACAGGTTCAGGAATATGCTAGTGTCTTAGTCCACTCACTGCCATGACAAAATACCCATGAATGAGTAACTTATAAACAATAGAAATTTATTTGTCACAGAGAAGGTTTGGGAGTCCAAAGTGAAGATAAGAGCAGATTAAGTATCTAGGGAGGGTCTGTTTCTTATAGATGGCATCTTCTATGTGTCCTCACACAATGGAAGTGGTGAACAAGCTAAGTCTCTTTTTTATAAGGACCCTAATCTCATTCATGGTCTGCTACCTCTTAAGGGCCCTGCCTCACAGTACTGTGACATTGGTGATGAGGTTTCAAAATGTAAATTTGGGAGGGGCACAGATCATGGTGCCTAATTAAAGAATGATGGAATCCTGTTAGTGCTTCTGTTTCTTAAGAGCTTCATTCTGAGGACTGGCTTGGGACTACCCATAACAATACTGCACCCATGGGGAAATGTATGCTCAGTTATCAACACATGAGCATTTGGAATACTGGCTGGACCATGTGCTTATACAGTTCAATTTCAAGCTTCTTGTGAACCAGATTTTATAGAGAAGCCGGGATGTCTTCCTCTTCCTCCTGTTTCCCATGAGCTGTGTCTGGAGATACTGAGAGCCTGTGAGTTACTTATGCTTTGTACTGGTTGTCACAGCATCTCAGGCTCATGGTCTATACCGTCACGCCAAGCAGCAATTCTTTGATCAAAACTCTCTTTGCAATCAGCTGTGGTAATTGCACCCTCAACTGCCCATGAAAGGCCAGAGGGAAACTTCCCTACCGAGAACAGGGAGGGTTACATGCTGTTTTCAGTCATGCCTGTGTGATCAACAAAGTGAGCCTCAGCTCTGAAGCAAGAGAGGGTGAAAACAGTGCTTTGTCTTTTCGTCCTCACCTCAGTTCTACCTGCTTGATCTGTGCGTCAGCTTCTGAGGGTAGAACATAAATTTCCTCAGCCTTCCTTCTCCTTCCTCACCGTTCCGATCTGCATAAGATAGATGGTCTGGCTTCCCGGGGGAGGAAATCAATGGACTTAGAGTTTGAAAGGGGTGAAGGGAAGAAAACAAAAGCTTCATTCTGTGAGAAATAAACGGAAGCGGTCCTTCCATTCCTGACTCAAGAAAATAAACACTATACATAAAGATAGGAGTTTGGATGATCTCCCTCTTGATTATCTTCCAGCACATTTCAGGAAATGACCTCTTTGTCTAGCCAGTGCCTCCCTACTGAATTAGATCCATCACTCAAGCCTGGCTTGGATGATTAAAAGCGGCACGTATACCATGTCAACAATAATATAGCTCCTCTGAAATATACATGTGTCCACTATTGTGTCATTGTATGGGGATCCAGGAAAATGAACTCCACTCTCTGGAGAAATAAAAGGGGAAAAGAAACAGGCACATGATTATAACTCACTTTCCCGTTAGCCCCTTTGGTACACTTTAGCGTTTCTGGTGAATGTTTTTCCTTCTATGTGCACTCTTACTGCTTATTTTCATTAAGAGAAGCCGGTACCTGCTGAATTGTGGCTCAGTGATCAGAAGCCTACGATTTCCTCTCGTCTGCTTTACTGGAAGTCTTTGAAGTGGAGAGAGCCGAGTTTAAATTAAGATGTCACTGACAAGCATGAAAAAGTGTTTAATTAATGTAATGACCTTCCGTTAATAAGGAAAACTCTGACCTGTGGTACACTGGAAAGGGCTACTGGGAGTACAGTGACACCTAAACAAGCTAGCTCAGAAATTACTTGTCACTGTCCCTGTTGGAACTGGAAGGAGGCAATGAGCCAACATGCATTGTGCACCAACTACGTGTGCGGCCCTAGATTTACTTTAAAGATATTTTTGACGTTTAAATTTATAATGTATGCTGCATTAGAAGCTCTTCTTAAAACTTATTTTACAGATATTTAG
Organism: Dinomys branickii; assembly: GCA_004027595.1. Classification (NCBI taxonomy): domain Eukaryota; kingdom Metazoa; phylum Chordata; class Mammalia; order Rodentia; family Dinomyidae; genus Dinomys; species Dinomys branickii. Next base: position 7,568 of record PVLD010007779.1, read on the forward strand.
ATCTGTCCAGTGACTTACCATTGTTTTGAATAGGGCAGAGCTAAAGTTTGTACAACTGAAAAAAAGCAATGTTCATTTTAGTATTTGTCATACAGGTAAACATATATGGCCAAATTCTACGTGATGTACTTTGAACATTCAGGGGAGGCCCCACACTCCAAAGTAATTTCTCAATCCAGCCCACAATTATTCCACTAGAAATTTATTCCTTTGAATAGTTGATATAGGGCAATGGGAAGAAAATGTTCATATGAGAAGGTGACTAAGGAGTGGGGGGAGGAAAACAGAAGCAAAAAAAAACCAGAAAGAAAAAATTGAAACAAAACTTTTGTAAATGAAGAGGGAAAGAGGGCCTGAAGGGAACGGAGGGAAATGGGAGAAAAAGAATTGGCAAAATACACCATGTACAGGTACAAATTCCCTATGATGAATGTAATCACTATGTTATCTAAACTGTACCAAGAAAACAAAAAAAAAATATTTGGTAGAAAAACTATACATCAAGGCACTGATTTCTTAAGGTGCTCTTCTAAGGCAAGACCACATTTCATTCCACCGAAACCTTGAGAAAATTAGCAGCTGCTGTTGGGTGAACAAGGAAGTTTTGAGAATGGGGTGGTGTACGTGATATAGGTTCCTGACCAGTGAGAAGCAGGGGAGGTCACTATGTCATGCTCTTTTACCAGAAGTCTCAGTACACCCCTAAGAACATGGAAGCAACAGTTCTATAAGTACATGTTACAAATTGCCTACAGTTTAGAGCCCAGACCCTAAGGAAGTATCTAAAATGGTAGTAACCAAGAGGGAAATTGAGTTCTGTGTATGCTTTGTGTGTGTGTGTGTGTGTGTGTGTGTGTGTGTGTGTATGTGGTTAGTGAGGAACTTGTTCTCTCTCCTTGAGCCCTCTTTAGGCCCAGAAAGGCCAAGAACCTAAGTCATTAATTTTCTTTCATGTTTAATTCCCCAAACACACATGCATGCACACACACACCCTTCTTTACCACTGATACTTCAAGGTCTTCTAGGACACTGCACAATTAATTGTGAATGGCTTTTTTCCCCCAATGTTTAGCACTAAAGTGTCTGTAGGTGGCACTCTTAGCTCTGCTCACAACTCTCCCAGCAAGAATTTAAGCAGGCTTTGGAGGATGCTGAGTCTGGCAGGTTGGCTGTAGAACTGGGATCCCCAAATAGGGCACCCAGAGGGGGCTCCTATCGATCCATAGGTTCTGCTTCGGGTTCACTCCTTTGCTCACTGTACACATGTCTTACTTACTTTTCTTGTTGTTGGGACAAAATGCCCAACATCCAAAGTTAAAGGAGGAAAGTTTTTTACTTCAGTTTATACAGGATTCAGTCCATAATTTACTGGCTCCAAGGCAGGGTGGCGTGGCAGATAGGGACTGCAGAGGAGAAATAGTTCATGGTGGGCAGAAGGTAGCAAAGCAAGTGAGGGAGGACTACATCTCTCTCTGTCATTATATCTTATTCAGGCTACTTAGGACACCCTTAATCCTAGTGCCCTTGATCCTAGCATTGCTCCCCTAGGGCAGATGCTAGCATTCTTTCAGCTGCACTTATGGCTCATATCTAAGCAGGGAATGCTACAAACGCTCTGAAAAGGGCTCTAGGTATCTGTACACTGACAGACATACTTGTGTGAAGTTCCTGCGGTACTGCTGTAGAAGGAATGCTCAAGATTGCCAGGTCATTAGATCCTGGGGTTTTTCTCTGCTTTAGCTTTGAGTTCCATGTGAGAGGAAGCATTACTTTCTGCCCAGGGCAGACTGGCCTTCCTGGTGAGGGCAGTCTTGCAGTTTTGTGGAAAGACTACCCCAGCAAAAACCTAAACAGCCTAGGGTTTATTGTGGGGTGATGACAAGAGATGGTGCTGAAAGCTCTGCGTCCCATGGCAGCGAACACCCAAGAAAGACACACAAATGGCTATAATAGTTTATAAACTGTGAGCATCCAGAGCCCAGATGTGTGAGAAGTGACTTAAGTGCTGAGCTCAAGTGCAAATGGGAAGAAAAGGGGTCAGAATTTCTCTGCATACCATTCTTTTGATTTCTTTGTTTCGTTCATGGTACCAGGATTCTCCCAATGTTAAAAGACAAGAATTCCCTGTACCCTTCTTCACTTCATCTTTTATGTCCAATCAACAGTCACATTTGCCAATTTCGCTTCCTTTTGTAAAGTTTGCTTACTCTCCTTTTATCAGCATGTGTGCATACACGCTCGTGCACACACACACACACACACACAGGTCCCCTATCCTGCTTTCTGTTATCATCACTTTAGCTCTGACCTTCATTGAATGGCCTTTCTATCTCAAATCTCTCTTTCTGTTGGCAGTGACACACACAACCACAGTCTAATGGTCTGTCAGGTTACTTACCTCCTTAGAAATCTTTAGCAACTCTTCACTGAACAGTGAGGTCCAGATTTCTTATTCAAGGGCGATATGCCCATTGAAGGAAGAAATACATTTAATTAACATTTTTCTTCTTTCATAGTGCCCAGGGCTCCAAAGTATTTGCTGATTTGAATTCAGATGAATGAGAATCGGAGTAATAGATGTTGCCTCAGCTCTTGGCTAGATCCTCTCAAGAATGTTAGGTTTTTCTGTGGGAACCAGTCACTAATCAGCTTTCTGAGTGGTGCTTTTGAAAGACTTCTCAACAAGTTTCATGTAAGGAGCAGGTCCCTACCTCTCCTGGTATGAGGAAGATTCACAACACACTGAAATCTTTTGTAAAAATCATTTTCACATTCACTGGAAAAAAGATAGCCTCTTTCATAAATGGTGCTGGAAAAACTGGCTCTCTACATGCTGAAGAATAAAACTAGACCCATATCTATCACCATGGATGAAACTAAAGTCAAAATGGATCAAAGATCTAAATATTAAAGCAGAAGCACTAGATCTACTAGAAGGGAAAGTAGGTTAAAATCTTGAAGACATAGGAGCAGGCACCATTTTCATGAACAAAGCCCACACTGCATGGGAAAAACTTCAAAGAATCAACAACTGGGATCTCATATTAAGAAGCTTTTGTACTTCAAAAGAAATCACCAATACAGTGAAAAGACAACCCACAGAGCAGGCAAACATTTTAGCTAACTGTCCCTCAGACAAAGGACTTATATGTAGAACATATAGAATTGAAAAAACTCAGACCCCCCCAAATTCAAAGACCCAATCCAAAAATGGGCACCTGAGATGAATATGCACTTTTCAGATGAAGAAATACAAATGGCAAATAACTACATGAAAAAATGTTCACCATCATTGGTCGTTTGAGAGATGCAAATTAAAACAATACTGAGATTCATCCCAGTAAGAATGGCTACCATCAAGAAATCAACCAACAACAAATCCTGGACAGGCTGTGAGGAAAAAGGAACACTTCTTCACCATTGGTGGAATGTAGACTCATGCAACCACTTGGGAAAACAGTTTGGAGATTCCTCAAAAAATTAGTATTAGAGGTCCCATTTAATCCAGCTATTTCCCTCCTGGATATTTTCACAGATGAATTAAAAACATCATGCCACAGTGACACATGTGTACCCAAGTTTATATCAGCACAATTTATCATAGCAAAATCTTGGAAACAACCCAAATGCCCATCAGTTGAGGAATGGATGAAAAAGATGCGGTATTTTTATACAATGGAGCATTACTGAGCTATAAAGAAAGATAAAGTTGAGGCTTTTATAGGTAAATGGATGTAACTAGAGACCATACTCATAAGTGAAATAAATCAGACTCACATATGTAAACACCACATTGTCTCTCTAGTATAACAACCTGAAACAGTAAATAAAGTCTGAAAGGTACAACAGGTACTGTAAAAGGGAAACAAACTGCTCTAAAGGAAAGAACAGGGCCAGGGATGTAGCTCAAAGATACAGAACCTGCCTGGCAAGTGCAAGGTCCTGAGTTTGATTCCCCATCCAAAAAAAAAAAGGAAAAAACAACTGGGATGAGGGAAAGGGAAAAGAAAGAAGGAAAGGAAATATATATATATATATATATATATATATATATATATATATATATACACACACACACACACACACACACACACACAGGATAGCTAATATAATTATACTACTAATTTCTATTGCTTTATTGAAAGGAACAGTTAGTGTTTAATTGTTTGATCAATCTTGTATACCTTTATCTGGTAATCTGAATAACTACTTTGAAGATAATAATAAGTAATACAATATCCATTGCTGATTTCCTGTCATCTTGTTTTGAAGTTCTGTATCATTTTTGCAGTTTTTTGTTGTTATTTTTGTTCTTTTCTCTTTAGAATAAAAAAGTCATTTTCACAAATTCTGTCTCAATCTTCAGCTGTGACTATTTGTTCCCATGATGTAGATGAAGGGTTTGAATTATTTAACAGGATTTTGATATTTTTCTGTATCAGTCAGGCTGTGCTGTAATAACTAATAATCTCCATACTTTATTAGCTTATGAGAACACAGACTTATTTCTCACTAACATCACACATCCTTTAGGGGCACCTGTATTCTGGGTCCCACTGTCTGCCCTAAGATCCAGGCTGACACGGCAGCCTTTCTCTGAAATTTTCAGCTATTGTGACAAAGGGTAAAAAAGAATATGCTAAAACACTTATCCTCTTTAAAAGCTCCCACCTGGGCGTGGTTTTTAAAAACAGTTTCCCCATACTTCACTGGCCAGAGCAAGCCACATGAAACAACTGATGGGAATGCGGTTGTGTATGTCCTGTCCTTTAGTGTTATCAAGTAGCTCCTAAAAGCCAAATAGTCATTACCGGGGTTTTGGGTTGTGTGTATCTCCTTCTGGAGTTAGGTTCCAGGTTCTTCTCATCTCAAACAAAGAACTGGATGGAATTAGCAAAAAGCAAAGAGAAAGTTTATTTGAAAACGTAAAAGGGAAGAGTGAGGAAGAAAGTGGCTCTGCAGAGAAAACATGGGCTGAATGAAAGAGGAAGATGGAAGCCACTAGAGCGATCTCCTTCTGGCCTCTGTGTCCTGTCACTCCGTCTAAATCCGGAGGGAGCCGTGAGAACCACATCCAGGTCCTGGGGGGCGGTGCGGGGAACCTATGCCTCAGGCTGGTGTCAGATCTGGTCCATCCTAGTGAAAACCTGCTCCAGTTCTAGGGAGAAGTCCAGGTACAGGGATTTGGGAACTATTCTGTGCAGATGTTCCTGGATGTTTGTAACTCACAGGTCACCCTGCTTTTCCACACAGCTTTGTCACACCATAAGCTCCTATGTCATTAGGATGGATCAATAAATATCTGTGAATAAGGAAAGAATATACCATACATTTTGGAAACTTGGTCTCTAGTTCTGACACTGCACTTTGGAACATAACAGCCACTAGATTGTGAGGCTTCAGTAAGAGTTGCAATTTAATAAATTTAATTTAATCCTATTTTATATGTGTGGCCTCTGTAAGTGACACAACATGCTTAGTAGAAATAGTTCAAATTCTAAAGTCTCAAAGTGCCACTTAACTAGTACAAAGTTTTGAGCAAGGCTTGCTTACTTGTAAAATGGAATTTATCATAATGTTTTCCTAATGGTTGTTGTAAGGTTTGACACTCAGTGGATGTTAGTTTTATTCTTATTATATTTTGAGAGTGAAGGAGACAGAACTCTGCAAGAGGCGATAATGTTCTGAAGCCTTGAGGAATGGTCAAGTCATTCTAGGGTTGACATTTCTTAAAAACCTCAGCTATTAATCCTACAGGGGGTCAGATAATAAAGTAAACTCCATATTTTGCCCACAAAATGCTATTTCAGGACGCAGAACTATCAAAGGGGGAAACATTGAGATTTATAATGGGGTTTTCTGGTTAAGCCTGGAGGCCAGTATTATTTTTAAATAATGGCTAGAAGCAGAAAAATGCCCTGCCACTCTAAAGGTGTCAGCCCTTTTGTTTGTTTCTCTGGAGCTAGAGATTTGAATTCATCTTTTAGGGCAGATTGCCCTTGTTTTGGGAAAACATCGACAACCAAAATACCAAAGCGGCCCTTTCTGGCACAAGATGGTAAAGCAAAGCTGCTTTGGAGACATGGTGAGGTTGGAGGCAGAAGTCTCTGATAGGTGGCTGGAAAGTCCCAGCATCATTTGGTTTGATCCATTTATGATGTTTAGAAGCATGTATCTAACATAGAAAACAAGAGGATGGTGCATAAGGCTCCAGGATTTTCTTGAAAACTCAGAACAATCTGTCACAGTCTCATGCCCCCACATGGAAACAGTGACTCTGGTCCTAGGAAGAGATCCCCCCTTTTGGCCAGGGTGTTCCTCTTTATGGTTGCAGAAACCTCACTAGGCTGCTTCATTGCTTTGTGTTATCTGTATGGCCCAATGTAAGTTTGGATTCTGGTTCTAGACAAAGTAGCTAAACTGTTCTGCACAATCATCAAGGACTTGCAGGTTAATGCTTCTAAAGCATAGCTCTAACCCTGGTAAAAACCCTCCAAGTATCTCAGATGCCTAAGGAATAAGACCACAAACTCTTTTCTGTGTGCTCATGATCTGGAGGCAGTTGGTTTTCCATTTCTTCTCCCCTCTACTACAGGCCACTATTATGAGCCCTTTCTGGCATTACCATGTATCCCCACATCTATGACTATACAGGACTATTAGCGATCCAGCCAGCCTGGCTATGTGGTGTGCATATGAATTAGCAATATCACTACCATGTTACAAATGATAAACCTGAGGTAGAAAGAAAGAAGGTTATCTGTCCAGGTCACACAGTGTGAAATTGTGATGTAGAGATTTGAAGTTTGGTATATCTGATACCACTGCTTACTCTATTTCCAAGACATCGTATTGCTTTCCTCAGCCCTTTGATAAGATTATCTTTTCTCTTATCAAGCACATTCTTGCGAAGCTAAGAGTTTTCTAATTTAGATCACACACCAACTCTTCTGTTAAATCTTCCTTAATTTCCCTCACGCTTCCCACTGTGTCCTCCAAAGGACCACCTCTTTGAAAACAGTGTTAAAAAGCCTCTTCTTTTTGTAAATAACCAGAGGAGCTGTTACCTATTTAATCATGTATTTTTTTTCTGTTGAGAGAATAGTGTGTATATCCATTCTCCCCCCACCAAATTAGCACTGTGTTGTGTGGTTAGCAAGCCCCAGGGTGTGTTTGCTTTACAAAAAATCATCTGAAAGATGACTGGTACTCCACCCTAATGCCCAGCTGGTTTTTGTCTAGTGGCTTTTACAGGCAGCACAGATTTTCTGCTCCAGTTCAAGGAAGCCAAGTGTAAATGACAGCCAGTTCTGCTGTATCCCTACATCTCAGCTCGGACAGGCTCAGAGTTCAGGGCACGAGTCAGTGTTGCTACAGAAGTTATGGTGAACAACTCTTTTTTGCTCTTTACATGGACACTCTGGTGTTCTTTCCTTGGGGACAGACAGGATGCCACACCAGTGCCTTCTGTTAACCTTAACAAAGCAGTGAGTCAGCTCGTTGTGGGCCTTTTCAGTTGTCCAGACCCAACCCTTGGCTCAGGGCAGCAATATTTCCACTTTCTCTTAAAAATGTTTGGTGTGATTTTGGTAAAATGAGGCTTGGAATTGGGGTGTAAAAATCCGTGGTACCTATTTTTTACACTGGAATTAATGTAGGCTACACAGTGTTGCTCTCTCTAAAAAAAAAAGCATTCAAAATAATTAAATTTTTCTCTTATTTTTCCCTTGTAAATCTTTTATTCTTAACCCCTCTTATAATCCCATATACCTTATATATGTTAGATGTTTCATATTTATTAAATGAGCTCCTGTTTATATTCTTTATAAAGACATCTTCTTTGTGGCATCTTCTACATATGTATGCCTCTTTGCTAACTTTTCATGATATGGGTTGATCTTGGTCAACAGATGTCAGAAACCAGTCTATTAGTTCTTGTTTTTTGGATTTCACTTTGGATAGTTTCTATTGACCTGAATACAAATGCACTGATCATTTCTTCTCCTGTGTACTATCTGCTATTTACCCCTTAGAAAAAATTCTTATTTATGCTATTGAACTTTTTCAATAATGGAAGTTCCATTTGTTTTTTGAATAATATTCATCTCTCTGCTGACATTGCCATAATTTCATGTAATATATTACATTAACATGTATATGCATATATATAATCTTTTAAATTATAAAATTCTTGTAATTCGAAATCAATTTGGGGATCTGTTTCTATTATTTCTTCTCTTAACTATGTGTTGCATATTTTTCTCTGTCTTCTAAACCATGATTGTATGGTAGATATTGTGTGCATGCACTAGATATCATATGAAGGAAGGTAAAGGCTGGAGTAAATAATATCTACCCCCAGAGAAGAACACATTTCTTCCCTTGTTAGAGAGTTATCATGGGACCTCTTGTGAAATGCATCAGATCTCTAGCATAGGAACCTATTCAGTAGTTGTGGAAGGCCTGGAATTACTGGGATTTTAGTTAAAATCAGTTTCTGATATGGAATGTTTTGAGGACAGGGTTAATTGGTTATAAAGTCAGAGTACTTGTGAGATGCTGGAGATTTCTTTCTGCTTTTGAGATGGCCACAAGATTGCTGAACTGTGATGATTTCTTTGCTTTACTGTCTGAATGTAATACCTCTGGGTCTTTTGAGAGTTCTTTTTACTCTCCTTGGCTTTCGATGCTAGGAAGCTGGTAGAAAAAAGTTGGTAGATGAATATGGGCAGACACATTCTATGGCTGGCAATCCCTAGGATTCTAATTTTTCACCATACTCCCGTGCATCTGTTGAAAGTTTTAAAAGTACACCTTGCTTTTCCTTTCTCTCACATAAGACGGCTTTCCCTTCCTCTTACCTTTCTGCCAAGGCTGAAAGCACTTACGTGTTTTTCCTCTTCTACAACAGATTATCACTTCCTGGAATTTAGTTCCTCTAAGGTTCTTTTCCTCTATTTTCAGATCTCTGTCAGAGATATCTTGAAACATATTTTAAATATTGTCTTTTTAGTTTACCTTTTTTATTCTGTTGGAGTGAGGACTGTACTCTTTTCACTTTCTATGTTTTAATTAGTGGTTAAACATGAATTTTATTCTGATGTATAAGTATACTATGATTTATTTAACCATTCCCTCAGAATTGGGTCTTTAGAATGTTTAAAACTTACCATTATAATGAATAACAGCAAGAAAAGTCTAGGGTTTTAATTCATAGTCACTTTTCCCAGTTATTTTCCAAATACCTGTGCCTATAAGAGGTGAGTAGAAGTAGAATTGATACAGGAAATGGCATAGGCCCTCCAAATAATATAAGGGAAACATAACTGTACATGGTAGATGTCTGATGCACTGTTTGTGTTCTTCAAAATTGAAGCATGAATTCTGAGGAAAAAGGAGGTTAAGGATAGGAAACATTTATTGAGGGAGACAGATACAGCTCTGAGAGGCAGAAAGTGTCCAAGTTGGGATGCTGAGGACCCTACTTTTTAGGGGAACTTTTATAGAACACAACCACATGGATACAGTGTGGGTTAAGGCCATGGTCAACCCGTAAGATTATACGTATAGCCGCTTAGGTAATATTGCTCCAGTGGGGAAGCAAGTCACGTATCAAGGGCACATGGAAGGAACAAAGAACTTTTCAGGAAGGCGTGAATCTGAGGGTCTTGGTCACCCACTAAGGCCACTGATGTCTACCTAGACTTTATTAGATCATGTGGTACTGCTTATTTTAGGCCTGGTCCTTCCATCTTTATCTTGAGGCCTAGCATCGAATAGATGCACCTCTGGCCACAGTTGTAATGAGTTTTCGCTTTCTGCACTGAGTCTCTGAAACACTATCTGACTGCCCACGGTATTTTTACTTAACTTTGCTGTGTGTAATAGAATGAAGTGAATTTCTGAAGCATTGCTTGTATTTTGTTTCTTAATCAGTATGCTGGGTACACTAGTGTGCTTCTTTTGTGGAAATGTATTAAGCTATATGCTTGTGTGTGTTTTCTTATTTGTATATTGAACTTCAATAAAATTTACTTACAACCACCTTCTTATGGTTATCAACATTTGCATCCAGTATATTTTTTAATCCTAGAAACTCTGTCTGACTTCAAAGCCATAGCTCTTGCTAACCTCTTTGCTCTTCATCTCTAGGGAGAGGGGTCAGCCAGGAACGGTGGCTGCCCTCACTCTTGGTGGGATGGTGTCACAGTTTTGTTCATCACAAGTTTGTTTACTCCCCACATGATAGTGGTTTCATTTGCTTCATGCATAGAGTCAAAAAGAAAAAAAAAGCAAAAAAAAACAAAGTTCGATGGGGGAGAAATGAAGAAATACATTAATCTCTCATAGAGAGTATTTTGGTAGTCATTTTCTTGGAATGAAATTAGAATGAAGGAAGTCAGGTGAAAATATCCAAGAGGGTGTCTGGAATACTTTAGGCTTCTAGTCAATGAAAGCATTCTCCTCTCATTCACTCAGATCACCTTTGCTTTTGTTTCAGTGGAAATGTACTTCTCTTAGAGCTCTCTTCCCAGGGTCCCTGGCCTAGATAAATTCCTTTTGGTTAAATAACCACAGAGGAGAGGCAAAGCAGAGGGCCTTGCAGTGTAACCTCTAGAAAGGACTCTGTTCTATGAGCTGGTAAAGTACTTTGGAGCCCACTCTCAGCATGGAGCAGTGTTTGGCGTAAGCTATCATTGCTGTAAACTCGAGCAAAGTGCAGCCTCATCACAGTTTACCAAGGAGAGGAAAAGAAAAAGCTGCAATTCACTTTTTAAAAATCAATAGAGTTTCCCCTGAATGATACTTCTTTCCTGCCAGATCTTTGCTTGACTATACTTTCTCAGGGGTTTCCAATAACCTAATCCAATATCACAAAATCTTTGCACTAGAAAACTATTTAAAAAGTCCTCTGGACCAGCTCCCCAAGCACCTATCTCTAGTAATGGAGACGATGTAGTATTTATTTGGGGCCTTGACAATATTTACAAAACCTTCTAATACTGACAGTGCTTCTCTGAATCATGAACTAGGAGAATTATAAAGAATCTCTGGCATGTTTTCTGTTCAGTGCCTTTCTCCGGATGCTGCAACTAAAGACTAGAGAAGTTGAGTTATTAATCTAAAGCCTCTGAGTTAGGTAAGGCCCAAGGAAAGATACAAGTGTAAGTTCTCCTGAGAGGGGCATTTTCCAGGACTGGCAGATCAAAATCTATGGCATCATAGTGACCATATTAACCTGTTCAGTTGTCATAACACAATGTTACAGACTGGGTGTCTTACATAACGGAAATATATTTTCTACAGTTCTACAGGTTATAGCTCTAAGACGTAGGTACCATCCGTGTTAGTTTACAGGGGAAGTCTTTGTTCGACTCTCCAGTGCGTCCTTACCTAGCCCTTCCTCACGTGTGCATGGTGACAAAGAGCTCTCTTGTCCTCTTCCTCCTTTGCAGTGACATCAAACCCCCTGGTGTGACCTCATTTAACTCTAATTAACTCTCAATCCCCATCTCCACACATTATTGCATTAGGGGTTAGGACCTTAATGTGCAAATTTAAGGGTATACAAAACAAGAGGGCACAGTTTTTGCTAAAGTGGAACATTAATGTTGCTACCCACAAGAGGTGAATCTAAATGTCACTTAAATGTCACCGGTGCCCAGCAGTCACCCAGTGAGACAGGCTTTGTCTCACTCCGCATTTACTTATTCTTTGTCTGATATACCGCGCATGGGCTCACGTGGCCTCCCCCGCAGCGCTCACTGACAGGTGCTGGCGCTTTTAGTTCTTTCTGCTTCTCTGACCGCTCAGTCACTCCTCTTGGCTCCTGGTCCGTGTTAGTTGCTAACATGTAGATGCTACTGGAGATTTTCCGCTTGGTTTCTTTTTCTCTTCCCCTCACCTCTCACTCCCCTGGACGAGCTCCCACTGATTCGATTCTCACCTCTCTCTGGACTTCAGACCTGGATTCCAGCTCCCTGCTGGACATCTCCATTTCATGGCTTAGAATTTGAAACTGAGCTCATTGCCTGTTTCCTCAATGCCTTCTAGCCCACTCCCACTCTTTCCTTCCCAGGTTCTGAGTTATTTTCGACTCTGCTACTATTTCTCACACACACATGGTCACTCAAAAAGTCCTGCTATCTCTTCCTGTTTCTATTACTGTATTTTCTCCCTATTGCTTCCAGTCAGGGCTTTACTGCATTTAATATAGGATGATAAAGTAGGCACCTAACTGATCTCTTTTCACTTGAAAATATCTAAACTACTGCTTGCTTTGGCAGCACGTATACTAAAATTGAAATGAAAATATCCAAACTATCTGAATATCATTTTCAGATATACTTTGTAATTTTGTGGTCATTGTCCTTTGTTAAGACCATCTTTCAGGAACACACAATTGACTACTGAGAACATTACTTTACCTCAAGGCTTAACTCCTTAATTGCTTGCACTAAACCCGTCATTGCAATGTTTTCATCCATACTCTGTGTAGCTACAGATATATTATATATAATACATAATATATGATACATTATATATTTATGTATAACTATATAAGTATACACATAATGTATTATATAATACATAATAATAAAATATATAATATTAATTATATTATATATATTTTAATTATCTCATATCCACTCTTTTCTCACAAATTCTATTAAAGGAACATTGCTATCGATTCCCTAACACTAACTCCCCCTGTGGTTTAGTGACTAGAGGAGGAATGGAATGGGTGATAACTGGTGCAGGGAATAAGTCTAGTTTACCCAGGACCTATATTGGCCCAATCATAAATAAAAGAAAGGATTTTGGTCCTCAAAGGGTGCCCGGGTATTCTTTTTCCATGATGAACAAGGAAGTGCTTTGAGGATGTAAGGATGTTACCCTGTTATCTGCAATTTCTAGCTTCCTTGTATATAAAATTAAAGGATCAGGCTTCAGTGGCTGAGCGCTTGCCTAGCATACACAACATCTTGATTTCAATCCTTGGTACTATGCCTGGGGGGTGAGATAAAATAAATCAAAAGAATTAAAGAATCCAAGCCTCAGGATTTTTTTATTTAATGATATAAGCAAAGGTAAGACTGAATGTAGCTGGAGTAAGAGAAAACAAAATTAATTTCAATCTAACTCTCACTTCTTAAAGGTTTCTTTCTTAGTAATTGTGGTAAGGAAAGAAAATACACTGGGATGTGGCAAAGGTGATCCTTGGTCAAGGATGATACTGGACTATCTGAAGAGTTTAAAATAAAATTGTAAGACAGATACCAACAGGCAGGAGCTACTGGAAATAGTAGATGCTCATTAAATTCTTAGATCTTGAATAATTGAACTTGAAGGGTGAAATGGAGTCATGTGAAATCTAAGTGACAAAATCAGGTAAAGCAAAGGGAGAAGACTAAATCATGGCCATGTGCCTGGCAGATCTACATGATGGCCAGCAAGGAAAGCCCTGCTGTGATCCAATGACTCACCCTGAAATGTCAGGTTAGTAAGGCTCTTTTTGGCAGAGCTTTTCAGAAGAAAACATAGATTTGATCACTTTCCTAGCAATCCATGCTGCATCACCAGAGATTTTGGTACAGCTTTGGATTATGGAACTTTTTCTTCCGACCTTATTAGTGTGCTAGCTTTCCGTCTTTTTCTGCTGTGAGACATTTCCTTTCTCTAGTCCCAGATACTGTACAAGTTTCTGCTGCTGGCTTGAGTGTGACTGCATTTTACTTTCTTTGTGTCTAGCTATGCTAGAGTATGAACCTACTTTCAACCCCCAGTCTTTACTGCCATTTTAGAAACCATCCCGCACACTAAATTTCATAAATCATGATACAAGCATTATTTTCTAAATTAAAATTATATACCAAGCCCTTGACTGCTCTGGTTCTTATTAACATAAGCATCCATTGTGATTCATTTGAAAATTATAATGATCAAATATGATTGCAAATCTTTTCTACAAGCCATATTCTCTTGAGAACTTTTCATTTCACAGAAATTAAGGTTACTGCCTAAAATTTTTTTCAACAGAACCAAGTTATTTCAACAAGAATTCCATTATTGACTATTTGTCAATACTACTGTTGACCATTTGTCAATACTGTAGTGGAATAAACAGTATATGACTATTTGTTAGCCTAATTAAAAGTTCATACATTTGAATACAGAGCTATAGAATATATAATTAGTTAACATCTATTGTGTGATTGAAAGAGATAATAATGCATTGGGAAGAGTCCTGGACTTATGAATTAAAAGATCAAGATCTCATTACTTATTAGATATATAATGTAGATGTTCCCAGAACTCCAGTTCTTTTTTTAAATGAATAGTTTTTAAAATTATGGTACATCTCTAGCCTTGAGGATTGCTTTCTTTAAAGTAGAAAAAAGACTAGTGAACCCTTGTCTCATTTAATATGGGAAGTATAGAGACTACACCAATATTTTGACTAGTCTTCTAGGTGGAAACTGCACAGGTCCTCATATCTCCTGTTCTCTATGTTCTCTACCTGCCCACCAATCCTAGCTGCTAACATTTCTGTCTCAAACCATGAAAAAGGTACATTATCATCCTGCTGTGACTGAACAAGGATTGACTGTATAACACATTTCTTTTACTGAATGTTTAGAAAACAGAGGGAGATTACCAAACATGGAAGCCCCTCCAAATGAATAGGTCTCCACTGTTTTACCTGTTCATCAACCATTCCTCCACACATAAATTGCCTGTTGAAAACTTTCTTCTTTCTTTTATGCTGTTGGTTTTCATGTCCTGGGGTCCATCCCTCTAAGGGCCAAAGACTTGTTGCTGGTTCTTCACTTCTTCAGGGTCTGCACCCGTTACCCACCAAACCAAAACAGGCCAGATCTGCCCAAAATCAAATAAAAATTCCCCTTTACTCTTTCAAGGGGAAAAATTTGTTACCTTCTTAAGCAGAAAAAGAGAATTTTAAAAATTCATTTTTCATAATCCAGATTAGGCTGGAACTATACATTTTATAAATATGATTTCCCAAGAAAAGCATGATTTTTTCCTCAGGAGGAATTCTTTCTATGTTAAGAGCAACTGGCTCAAACAGTAATTGGCTTTAAAAATAGCATTTCCCCCTACGTAACACAAGAAGGATTATTCATATAATGTGCACTCACTGTAAAAATTCAATAACTTATCACTACTAGTCTAAGTAAGGATACAGGCCATATGGCCATGTGGATTAAGCTCATGAGCTTGTGAGGCTTTTCCTCGAATTAAGAAGGATTATTGAAGAGAGGTGGGTACCAGTTAGTTCTCCATAGACCTACCACTAATCTTGGTAAATGTTGTATGTATGTATGTGTGTACATGTGCAGTTTCCTAATTACTGGTAATGTCAATGTTTCCCCTTCTGTTAGAGAAGGGTTCCACCTCCTTTATAACTGCTACCAAGATTCAGTGAGACAATTTGCACACAGTGTTTAGTACAAAGTCTGGCAAATAGTAAGTGCTCAGTAAATTGTAATTACCTTTACTATTATTTTTATTGCCTTTATACTTGAAGGGAAGTAACAAATGAAAGGATTATGTTGGCACCCAGTGAGGTACAGAAAGGAAAGAGCCAGTAGCAAGCCAGGAAACTATGCAAATAATCCAGATTTTACTTTAATGAAAGGCACACAGAGACAGAATATTAAGAAAATCTAGCCTAGGATTCCCCACAATGAATCATGGTGGTCAGCACACTTTGTATTTAGAAATGAATTGGTAACTTTTTCTGGGTCAGGCAGATGAACAGGTGCAGCCTGAAACCAAGCTCCAACTCAACGAACCTACTAACACAGAACCTCAGCTCATCCCCTACATTGGAAAGAGAAATATTGTACACTATACACAGGTCTTCTACACTGTGAAAATATCTTCTTTATTTTGTTTGAATTTCTTTCAGTTTTGTGAGGTAGATAAAAAAGGCACCAGTGTTTTCACTTCTCATGTAACAAAGGGGGCTCTGGAAAGCAGGGGAACTGGTCATTCTCATATGCTGGTGAGATGTGTATGATCATGAACTCAATGCATGGTTCATCAGCATAAGTTTTTACTTATCAATTCTGGTTTCCAGTACCTTGGCTGCATTGAACAAAGAAGGGAGTGACCTCACTGGTGTGCTTTTATTTCTTCTTCCCTTTGGTGGCCTTAAGTTCTGGATGAATTTGTAACAGATGTTGGGGAAGGTGTGTGTGTGTGTGTGTGTGTGTGTGTGTGTGTGCGTGTGTGTGTGCATTTGAAATTTAGAGACAAGATATGCTACTGCTTCCTATAGATGCTAACAAAATCCATGTGGTTTTATTCCTTTCAATGTACAGAGTCTTTTTTACTCTTTTCTAATGTAATTTCAAGTGAAAGAAAACCGTATCATACCATTTTGTCTAGCAGACTTCCTAATCATTTTTAGGAGGAAATGCTTATTCTCTAATCATAAACTTTCCTTCCATGTGGAGAAGTCTCCAATCTTGTAGCTGTGCTGGTTCCTCACTGGGCAAGGTGGAAAGGGGTTGAGTTACATGACTAGCAATTTTAGAAAAGGAAACAGAAGTCTCACAACCCAGACTTTTCCTCTGAAGTATACATGCCATTCTCCCTCTAAGTAGCTGCTGTTGTAGAGCAATTTCGGCAGATTTGGACAGCTTCAGCATACAAGATACGCAGGTGTAGATGAGGCCAATATCTGAAGAATCATCTTGCCAAATACAGACTTTTTCAACACTGGAAATAGTACATTTGCTGTTTATAATATAAGTACATCACTGTTTATAATATAAAACTCAGTTCTGAATATGCTACAGAATGCCAAAGAAACTCTGGATTGAAATTGTTGGTCCCCATGTCCGGAAGAACAGGACTGAGGAAGGTCATGTGAGAGGGATACAGTTGGGTTCAGTTTGTTTGTGTTCAGGTTCAAAGATGATTACTATTTTGTTTCAAGTTGACTCCAGATTAGTTGACTATGAGTGAAGGTAAACATAATTTGTTATTGCTTTGTTTTTAAAGCTCAGGAATTCTTTATCAAAAGGAAGGTTGAAAAAATCCACTGTGAAACAACACCAAAAATGACTACTCACAAGAGAATGAAGATACCTGGTCAATAGATGGCATCTACATTTGGTGCAGTCCTGTAGTGCCAGAGTATAGAGCCTCAAGGGGGAAATGGAAATTAGGAAGCTTTAAATATACCATACGGAAAAAATATTCCTCAAATAGTATCTTGTGACAGGAGTCGATGCCTTTCAAAGAAAACTGTGTTACTCTCTGAGGGAAAAGATAATGCATTTTCCTCTGAAGAAATAGTGAATATAAAGTGCCAAATACATAGTTCCAGAATTAATCTATTGATGAATTTGAAGAGCAAAAGAATGGTAACTCATAGATTATATCTTCTAGACACCTGTCATAGAGGAATCAGCATTTTGCCAAGATGAAAGCTGGTGCAGAGGGCACTGTCACTGGGAACACAGGTTCTCAGAGAATAACCTGCCTGGAGTTTGCATATTGGTGATGCCACTGACTAGCTAGTTATTTGATCTTGGACAAATCACTTGTGGGGACCAGATTGTTTTCTAAATATGGCAGGGACAAGGTTAGTGCGTTGACCAAATAACTGACCTTTAAAAATTCAGACACAATAAAGACTTGGTGCTGAATTAAATCTCTTAAATCCTAAAGAAACTACATCTGTGCTAGGAAGAGATTTTGAATGACTCCTGACTCCATCTAGGTCTTGAGAACTCTTCTGAAGCTTAACGGACCAGAAGGAGAACTTGAGGAGAATTAATTTGGACTTCAGCTTCTTGGGACTTTGAATTTACAAAAGCAAAAATTTTAAGAATTTAATGTCCAGGGGAATTTAATATTTGGACTCTAATCATACCCTAAGAATTTGGTAATGAAGGTTTATACTAAAACTTGGGATATATTATTTTGGCCTTTATTATAGTATCATATTCATTTTACTATTGGAATGTCATATTAATTGGATCTGGGCAACAGGAAGTGGCAAATATTCTGGATGTTCTGGTAAGAGATGTGCTCTCTGTTCAGTCAGAAATAAATCTTATCAGATTCAGGGCCCCCCCACAGGGATAAAGTTTTTAGAGATCCAGAGGTATAAATATGTGTTGTGATAGCCCTTTATTTCTAGCCTCTACCACTAAAATTGGTATATGCTTGACAGGGAAATTTGGAGGCAGCACAGACCACATGTGTGAACATTGTTTCAACTCATTTATTGTATTACTCATACAGCTACTAGTTTTCAATAGGGTGCAAAGAAAGACAGATTATTATAGCAGTATCAATTTTTAGTACAAATTAAGTACAGCTGATGGGGCCATATACTCAGCAAATCCCAAATTATTAAAGGTATCTATGACAGAGTCTCTGGCAAGCCCCAATAGAAGTCATAGCACAGACCTCTGGAGCAAAGCCATGCCATCTGCAGCAAAAAAATATGCATTGTTTCAGATGCAGTTCCTGGCATGTGCCTCAGCTTCGTGGAGGACATTAAGTAATTATGCCATTGAGTTGCTCATGATGAGTGGAATATTGTTAGACCCATTAAGTAATAAAGTCCATAGAACACAGTCATCATCCATTGTATGCTGGAAATAGTATAATTGGGCTCAGGCATAACTGAGTTCACAGGTGGCCCAGATTCCTGTGTCACCTACCCCAGATCAATCAATGGCTTCAGGAAGTTCATAGTGATCAACTGACAGAAGAGGGAAAAATATCTAAGCATGAATTATGAAAGAGTTAGTTCATTGTGGACTATTGGTGCATTATCACCATAATCATGGGTAGCTATGGAAGATAGTGATGAGGGAAAATTCTCCCACTGGGCAGAGTTTTGAGCAGTAGACTTGACCATCAGCTTGGTGGATGTGGAGAAGTGGTTTGAAGTGAAGATATGCATATGTTCCTGGGAAATGGCACCTGAGTTTTCAGATTGGTTAGGAGTAAGAGTAGAAGACTGGAAACAAATGGATATAGAGGAGATCCATGCAGACAGTCCCACAGGAGTGCATATAAGTGAGCAAGGGTTTATTTTTAACGTAGATGCCTAACAAAGAGTACCTCCTGCATAGGGAATTCCAAACAAGTGGGCTCAATAGATGATTATCTTGTAGAGGATTTGTCATTTGCTACTACTATTTGCATGATGGACTCATGACTGAAGTAGCTCTGGTGGTGGAGGTGTTGTCTAGACATGGGCCCACCAACAAGGTCTCCCTTTGTACATTGCTCATTTAGTTACCTCTGCAGACTGTCCAAAATGTCGGCAGCAGAGACCAATGCTGAGCTCGTAGCATGGTTACACCCTTTGAGGAAATCAATCAACCACGAGGTGGCAAGTTGATTATATTGGGCTTCTCCCACTTAGACAGAGCAGAAACTATTTCTCCTTTGTGGGTCTGATGACCTTCTCTGCCTAAAGTAGCTCTGTCGACACTTCTATTTGAGGAGCCAGAGTGGTCAGATGCTTACTGTTTGATTTATTATTATCGGACTTTGCTTTACATAATCTTTAGAGGAGAAGATTTGTGCATATCACTGTCATAGGACCTAGTAATTTAAAAATACATCATTCTATTTATGAGGTGCTACTTGGTAGAATTGTTGCAACGGCCTCTTAAAGCAGTTACAGGGTCAGGCTGAGCTACTATCTTTCATAATGTGATATATGTTTTGAACTAATGTCCATTATATGGCATTGTATATTTAATAATTGTAGAACATGAGCCAGGGTAGCAAATGTAGAGGTAGGAATGGCTCCCTTGCTGTCATTACCAGTGACCATAGCAAGGATTTTTGATTTTCATCCCTCCCAATTTATTCTCCATCAAAACCAGAGGTTTTGGTTTCCAGGGAAAGTAAGAGAAGGACTCCTCTACTGGGGGATATATTATTGGTTCTATTAATCCTGAAGCTATGATTGTACTCTGGGTATATAGGGTTCCTTATACAGATACACAGGCCAAGAAGTGAGATATTCTACACTGTTAAAGAGAGTTGACCTTCATTACCATATGGAGATGAGGTTTCTGTTATGTTAATGGCGAAAGAGAAGAGTAAGTCTGGAGGCTAGAGAATTTTCTGGGCTGTCTCTGTGTATTTAAGCCCAGTATTTATTGTGAACAAGCAAGCACAGTAACCACAGCTTGTCAAGGGCATGTTAACTAGGAGCTTCAACTTCTAGGGGATGGAAGAAATCTAGGCTCCCAAAAATGCTAACCAAGAGTGAAGATGCTCTCTTGTGGATAGTAGGAGAGATAAAAATAAAGTGTATGGAAGTATGAGACTTTAGTTTCTCTTACTATGAATCTGTTCTGCTAAGTTTTATCATGTTCTGTTGCAGAAACTGTGACATCCCACAAAAACATTTGAGTTTCGGGCTCATTTAAAATGTGGGGCATGGCAAGGCATGGAACATAGTAGATGCAGTTAGCCTCATCCAAATTTTCTCAAGCTCTGCTTAGAGTTGACTTCCAACTACTAGTATGCACTGAAGGTTTTCTCTGATGAATGGAGGCCAGTCTGCTGGGCTCAAGATGGCCAGCCAGCTAGGAGCTCTGGAAGACTTCAAGTGTCTGGAAGCAGCTCTCAGCCACGTAAGAGCTGGTAAGAGTTGTTACGTCCACACCCTCACTTCCCCACCTCCCAGGGGGTAGCTGTGAGATCCCATCTGATGCTAGCTGGAGCTTCTCTGCAAGCTTAATTTCATTTCCCAAGCATAGGTCTGGAAACATGTCCTTCATTGGCTGCTTCCCCTATTGGTGTTTCCTGAGATTACCTATTAAATAAGCCTTTTGAACTTCAATCTTTGTCTCATTCTCTGCTTCCAGGTGATTCAAACTAAGTTAACACATGAAATGCATAACAAAATCCTTTCTCCCATTTTATGAAATGTTTACATCATCATTTGTCTAAGATAGATGAGTGTTAATTGTGTTTAGAAATTTGATAAACCCCCACACACAGAGGGATGTGTATTTGCCTAGATTGGGGTTAGCATGCTTTTTTCTTTCTTTTTTTATTTTAAAGGTAAAAGAACAAAAACACTAACACACATACAGTAGCACAGGAACAGTACAAAGATCAAACTACAGATAAGGTGGCAGGGGATCAACAATGGTTGTTGTATTACATGTTGGTAGCTTCAAAGTGTATACTCAGGACAATACAAATAGACATACAAGATTGATCAAACAACTAATCACCGACTGTTTCCCACATCAATATGACATGAGATAACAGTGCAACCATGTCAGCCATCCCGCACATACATACATACCTACTCAGCTATCCTCCTCTTCCTCCTCTCCTTCCCTTCATCCCAATTGCTCTCTACCCTTGAGCAGTCTCCCTTCATACCTCCCGATCTATATTCTCACCTCCAGGTTCCTACGCTAATGATACTATACGCTGTTTGCACATGCACATCTGGTTTACCTCACTTATGAGTATGGTCTCTAATTGTGACCATTTGCCTATAAAAGCCCCTAGATTGTCTTTCTTTACAGCTGAATAATATTCCATTGTGTAAAAATGCCACAGTTTTTTAATGCAGTCCTCTGTGGATGGACATTTGGGTTGTTTCCATGATTTAGCTATATCACAGTGATATGCTGTTTTCAGATCTTCTGGGAAAATACCCAGAAGGGGGATTTTTTTCTTTTATTTAAAGAACCAGAATACAAATATTTTAGGATTGTGGGCCACACATTCAGTGTCACAGAATAACATCTGTGTTTTCAAATTTTTATTTATTTATTTTATAATCCTTTAAAAACATTAAAATAGTTCTTACCTCTTGCAGAATAAAAAGTAGAATGTGGGTTGGGTTTCAGCCACAGGCTACAGTTTGCTAGATAAAAACAAGTTGAAATAGGTTTCACAACATGACCTTGACTCAAATGTGAGAAGTCGAATTTCAAACAAGTTCTCATTCTTTGCTATTGATTTATACTTATGCAGATAGCCAAGAGTCTTGGCTGTGGGACAGGCGAGCTTTCACTTTTTAATGATCTGAGTTTGAGTGAGACAAAAATGTATGGACTAAATTTTCCTCCCAAACCACATGAAGGGGGAAAGTGCTTGACACAGCTTTTTCTTGGGGGAAGAATAGTTACTATTTTAACAAAAACATTTATAAAATAGATCTGGAGACTCAACAAACCAAAGAGGTGATTGACTTTGCCCTTAGGAGTCATTCTGCACCTTAAACTTATACCCCAAGTATGTTGACATTTCAAAGTAGAATTTCAGCTTTTATAATCTTCACAATGTGTTCACAGCACTAAATATAAAGAGGGAAGAAAGTCCAAGTGGGGTGATTTATTTGAGAAATTCCTAGATTGGGGGAAGGTGTCTCTTGAAATGGTGGCCTTGGGGAAAGAGTATATTATGATCTATTTAGTAAATGATGTTGAAGGAAACTTCAGAAGACTATATAAATTGGGGATTGGGGAGGGAATAGAAAGAGAAAAATATTTTTCCTGGATGAAATTTATGAGTCAAGAAATAGATAGTTTGGGAATGAAATGTTTCCCTTTTGTTCCTTTAACCCTGAAAGACAGCATTCAGAGGAAGAAAATAATTTCACCTCATATTCTTTGGAGAACTAATTTTTATTTCTCCATAGTATATTGTATACTAATACTGTATATTTTTCTGTTAATATTTTTTTGTTTGTAAACCAAAATAATAGGAATTTCTAGACTCTGTTGCTAGAAGACAAGCAGAGTTTGAAGTCACATCCATTCCTTTCAGTGTTCAGCTCTCTCAGTCCTCATGGGAGCTAGTAACAGCTGTGAAGAGCCTAAGAGAAGAAATTGTGCTTCTGCTTAAGAGTCCTAACTCCCGTGCAAAGGGAGTTACAGATTCAATGCACCTCATGGACGAGATAATCTAAAGTGTCAGTTTCTTGGACTTTGAAATATTTTGTTGACTCAGTCCATCCATAGCAATTATGTCCATTCAGAAGACCCTGACAACTAAAATTATCAGAAAATGTAGATATCAGTCTGGGCGTGGCAGTGCAAGTCTGTAATCCCAGCACTCAGGAGGCTGAAGCAGGAGGATCGCTTCAAGTTGGAAGTCAGCCTGGGCTACAAAGTGAGTTCAAGGCCAGCCTGAACTACATATGAAACCCTGGCTCAAAAAGACCAAAAGAAAAAGAAAGAAAAGAAAATGTAGATATCAAAGGTGATATCTACCTCCAAGGCTTTAGGGCTTTATGGAGATTGCAATAATTTCTACAGATCACCAAGGATAGCTGTTTAATGGTAATACATCTCCTATCCTGAGTGTCCTCATTTGTCAAGAACTGTTATGGATCTCTGTATTTAGCTTTGGATAAAGTGCTCTAAAGGGAAACAAAACTCTCAGCTTGGTAGTTTCTGACCATGTTTCTGAGCCTTTGCAAGTGCTGTTCCTTTTGCCTGCCTTCTTCCAGCTGCCCATCTGGAGAATGCTCACTTATCTTTTAGATTAGACCTACCTCTCAAGTTTCTCTTTGAAGCTTTCTGTAATTTCCCCAGAAATGGGTCTTCTCAGAGCTGTGAGACAAGGTATAAGTGATCAGTTTATTTTCTTACCAATTTTCTCTGAACTGTAGGTGTTTTGCAGGCAGGAATATTGCATGCACTCCTCTCCCAGCCCAGAGCCTAAAGTAATGTGAACCAACAGCCTAGAGCCCACATACAACCTGGACATATGTTTGGTTTTGCCTGAGTTTGTGTGCCTACTCAGTGCTTTAAGTTGTTTTGAACTAATTGCCAATTCAACACAAATACCCAGATCTATGGACTCTCTTGGAAAATTGAAAGATACAGTAAGCCTGGTTTTCCTGGAGATGAGAACTGGCGATTCCATATAAAATGGAGCAAGTGCTTTCCAGCTTGCCAGTTTCCCCAAATCCTCTAATCAACCTCACATATATTGCTTTGCCTATTATATTACTCGGCTGGTCTCTATAGATATTGAAGTTGCACTCCCGTTTCTGAGCACTTCCCAGCACTAAACTTGTCACCTCCTTCCCAAAGTCATCCAGGTCCCTGTTTCCTCATACAGGAAGTAATCTTTACACTTTTTGGAGCTTCTCATTTCGTGTTCCTTAAAGAAGTTTGATGTGTACATCAGAACTGGTTGTGATACTCTTTGAATATTAGAATATGAAGAGGGACATAACTTAGAAACATCCTATACCGTCATCATATTCATTTTAAAATGACCAGATTTGATCTGTTATATTCTTTTCCTAATTTTATAATTAGGCACATAGTTCATCTTCTCTATTACATTTCAAGTGTCTACAGGGCTTATTTATCTCTTAAGTAGCTAGATCTGTAGAAAGGAGACCGAGTTGGCAAGGCAGTTTTCCATGAATATGGTGGATTTAACCTTTAGCAAAACACTGCTCTCTTTGTGCTGTTTGAAAGGGCCATCCATCTTGGACTCAACTCCAATGTACTGCAGTAGTCTGCCAAGAAAGTCCAGTTTTCAAAGGGCATTTTAGTAGTTAAGGCATTTTAACAGTCTTACTCAAAGAAAAATATGCTGTGAAAGACTCTTCGTATGATAAAGTATTTGACATCTGCACCTGCATCTTTATTGAAATACCTGTCTTTACTGATAAAGAAAACCAAATCAGACACCAAATGTCAATGAGGGGAAAGGACCCACTGGATATTTTATGTCTTCTTCTTGTCTATGTTTTTCATAAGACCTTCTTTAAGGTGATGCGGATAAGTGAAACTTGCTGCACAATGTAGCTTAAATCATGTGACTACTGAAGCTCTTTAATGAACTGTGCCTCTTTTCTATTACCTTCTGACTACTGTAAAAGAAAACGGAGTCTCTCCTAATTGCCACAAGAGGGAGCTATATAAATAGCAGGTTAAGCGCTTGACTTGCTTCTGTTTGGCACTTAAGCTTGATGAGTTCCTCATTCTAG
The DNA here is from genome assembly GCA_004027595.1 of Dinomys branickii. Classification (NCBI taxonomy): domain Eukaryota; kingdom Metazoa; phylum Chordata; class Mammalia; order Rodentia; family Dinomyidae; genus Dinomys; species Dinomys branickii. Next base: position 32,565 of record PVLD010007779.1, read on the forward strand.
ACTCCTCTGAGAACTGGGAGCAAGAGGGAAGTTTGACGCTTTATATCATCCCCTTATTATGAGATGCCAACTGTGTTTTCTGCTCTGTAATTACTTCATTCTCGCTAATGGATTCTACATCCATAACCTGTTTATAAGCGTATTAGCATATATGGGTCTACAGCGGCACCTCAGTTCATGAACTTAATTTGTTTCACGGTTCTGGGGAAGACGGCTGTGTTGTGTTTGACACCTGATGTGCAGTTCGCAGATGGAAGCAAATTTTCGTGAAAAGCTTGTATGTACCAATCGAATTGTTTGTGGGAAGTAGGGTTCATAAACCCAGGTATGACTGTACTTCACTTGATCAAGTCTGTTCTAAGAGAAATCTGCTTCTGATTAAGAGGGTTATTTTGTCTGCACACATTTGCTGTACATTTTGGACTATGAACTAGGAAGAGGGTAGATGAAAGGAACAAGAGAATTTTTTCATTGTGGAGGTCTCAGTCTCACGGGGGCTGGTTTGCAAACACTAAATATGACATGAATAGGCTTAGTGACATTGGTACACTGTAAATGGCTAATGGATAGAAGGAAGAATATGATTGCTTTTCTTTGAAATTTCAGAGAAGGTGACATCTAAAGTGGGCCATGAAGAAAGAGTGACAGTTTCACAGATAAAAATAAAGGGCCAGGCTTTCGAGTGATATCACAGGGAGAAGCAGAGGAGCTGCACGGTCTTGAGCCTGCTTGGAAGGCTGTGAATCACCAGCATGGTTCAGCTGAGGACGCAGAGATGGTACTGGGTAGAACGATGATAGAAGAGACCTGAAGGGTGAACTGACATTTTGTCTACACGTGGGCATCCAATAATAGATTCTCTGTAGTGAGCCTTCCTCTACTTAGATTTTGAAAACCAAAACACAAAACAAAATAAAAACCTTCCCACCTCCAGTAGATTGGCTGCGTCAGCGGTTCTTCCATGAGATTTGGAAAGCACAAGTGACGTGGAGCCTGTCCTGCTCATTTTAACTATGTCTGCTGGTAACCCTGATTGTAATGACTGTATTTTTTTTCTTATTAATCCGTAGGTATGTGTGGGTTTTGAGAAACTCTTGTGTTTTTCTGATCCCGAGATTGCAGCAACAGCAATGTATTTTGAAGTCCAGTTTGGGAGTCTCCCACCTGTCTCTATTCTTGTTTGTAGCTGAAGCTGCAGTGCCATTGGTGGGAAAATTCTGGTGAATTGGTCTGGAAACCAGAGCTGGAGACTGGACCTAGAATTGACTTGCTCAGCCCTTGTAAGTTGGTAAGCACCTAATATCTCAATTAAAACTTTTCTGTTTCAAATAGGCAGTGAGGGTATTTCCTGATACTCTGTGCAGTGTCACTGTGAAGACAAAGGAAAGCCAAAGAAGGACTCAGTAGTTGAAAGACGTAATCATACTTGTGTTTTGAGAAGTGTATTGACAGAATAGAATGTAGGTTAAATGGGACGCAGGGCTATTAGGAGATGTTTGTATGTTATGAAAGTGATCGAGGGGGTTGGGTTGATGCTGACAATAGGTTAACCTCCAGGAAGGGCCATCTTTACAGATTTGTCACAAGTGGCCATGGCCATCTCCTTATATGGGTCCACGTTTGGGTTTAATATTTTGTTATCATTGTCTTGAAGTTCTTAATCATATTTTTCTTTCAGTTCGTGTCTTGTAAGTGAAGAATAATGAGACAAGGGCGGCTGTAGCCTGGGATGCCCAAAGCCTGAAGTCAGGCTGTATCCTTGTGTCTCTGGGAATGTCCCTGGCCTGCTAGCATCCCAGCCCTGCCTACCCTTTGACTCCTGTCTTTGCCTGAGAAGGGGGGTCTGGCACATGCGGTGTCATGTTAGCACAGTGAGCTACTTAGTGGGGTGAGCCCCCTGCACCCTTGTTCATCTACTGAGTGTGTCCTGGCATGGACTGTATGGTTCTCTGGGAGCTACTTGTGAAGGTGTAGTCCTATGGGAAACTAGTATTAACTCCTTCACCCATGGCCAAGCTCAGCGCGGTGTCTGGCGGGAGGAGAACCCAGCAGAGGGTAAGTGAGTTGTGTATGGAGTCACAGGAGGGACCCCTGGGTACTGAGGGTCTGTGCACTCCCAGAGGGTATCACTGTGCCTAAGCATGAGATTAAATAACAAATGAAAATTATCGTGCTGGGTCAGTGAAAAGACCACTGCATAAAGGAAAAAATTTTATATGTTGCTACTTTGTGTGTATGATGTTGGGGATTTAATCCAATGGCCTTTGCATCAATCCACATTCCAGTCTTTTTTATCTTTTATTTTTATTATTATTATTTTTTTAATTTTGAGAGAGTCTTGTTAATTCACTAACTTACCCAGGCTGGGCTTGATTTTGGCATTTTCCTGCTTACAGCCTCCCAGAGTGCTGGGAGTACAGTGTGCACCACCACACCCACTTTATATGTTGCCACTTTTAATAATACTTTCCTCCCACTTTTTTGTTTCCTTTCTGGTACCAGGAATCAAAGTCAGGACTTTGCACTGGCCCAGCAGGCGCTATGCCACTGAGCTATATCCCTGGCCCCTCCCGCTGCCTTTTGAATAAGGTACCCATATTTTCATTCCGTGCTGGGCCCCACACATTATGTTACTGACCCTCTCTTTAGGTAGAGGCCCAAACAAAATCAGGACCTTATCACTGGAGAGAATAATCCTTTGCTTCTAAAAGAGCTGTAGCTTAGTATGTTAGAAGAGTACTTCCTCTCCAGATTTGATTTACACTATAACACGATCAGAAATGATCAGAAATTGTATAGAAGTGGAAAACAAAAAACCTTTCTATTTTATCTAACGTCCGTGCTTCTGATGTTGTGGTGTGTGTGTGTGTGTGTGTGTGTGTGTGTGTGTGTGTGTGCGCGCGCGCGCGCACTAGTAATGGTGACGATAAAGGAGCCATTATAGGAAGAAAGAACTGGAGAGACGGCAAAGGAGAAAAAGAAAAAGAAGTAGATGCGAGACGATCTGGGGAGGAAAGTGACTGCCGCCAGGTCGAGGGCATTAGGAAAAGCGTGGGAACTGATGGAGAGTCAGGCACAGGTCCTATTCTGGCGAAAATAGAGGGGCTTCTTCAGAGAGGGGAAGGGTGCAACACGGATGAAAATAAAACTTTTCAGACATGGCTGGGAGTCTCCATCTTCTATTTTTCCATTCTGATTCCTTGAAAGAGAATACAGTTAAAATTAATAGATGGGAGACCATTAAATGTTTTCCTGCGGCAATTGGAATGAAGAACAGACTAGCGACCAATAAAATGACGGAAGAGATGATTTGCTGTTTGAAATACTTCCGTGATTTTAAAGAAAGGACCATTTTAGGCTTATCACAATGAAGGGGTACCTTTAATCCATTATAAATGACTTTATTTCAATAGATTTCATATGACACCATTTCCTTGAGCACGTTTATTGCTTAAATTAAGGTATATTTTTATTTTAAGTGTCTCCTTTTAAATTTAACATGGCTTCAGCGGATTCCCGGTTTACTCTCTTGCCTTTGGTTTGTGATTTCCAGGCTTAGATTTCCAGGCAGTATAGGTTACAACACCGACCAATATCTTGTTTGGCTCCTGGAGCAAGTGGTTAAGAACAAATACCCAGGGAAAGTTTTGGTTGGTGTACATGGGGAAATCCTTGCTCTGGTCTGGCCATGCTGCAAACCACATCCCGGAACTTGTCAGCACTGCAGCACTGACCCTTCTCACCAAGGCAGTATTCCTGTATGGCGGCTATAGATTATTTCTGCAACAAAACAGCCCTTAGCATGTTCACTGAGGCTCCCTAAGCATTGCTCTGGAAGAGAGAAAGACCTTATCTTTTGTGTGTTCTTATTGCTGCTGTTGTGTCTGTAGTTCTATTGCTTTTGAAACTAAAAAAAAGAGAGAGAGAGAACTGGTGTTAAGCAAGAAGTCTATTGGCATTGGTGCATATTTGCCCTAGTAGGAGATCTAACACCGTAGTTTCTAGGAGCCAGTGTTTTTATATTGTGGTAGAAACCAGTTTGGTCATTTTTCTTTAGGTTGGAAGTTGCACAGGGAAATAAAGATATTGTCACAGCCTGGGCTGTATATCAGTATTATTTCCTCATAGGGGGTAGCAATGTGCCTCAGTTGGTGCATATGTTTGGAAGCATATGGACTACATACTTCTAGGTCAGGAGAAGAAATGTGTGTTTGTAGCAAGGAGACTAAGTGGAGGCTAAAGTTTAAGGCAAAATTGAACAACTTGACTTTGGCAAGGGCAGGAGCCAGGAGAGGTCTCTGGACCAAGGTACGAGGGCATGAGGAGAGACAAACTCTTTCCAAAAGCTGCCTTTAGAGTGACTGAGTGCCTATCACTTTTCACTGTTAGGAGCTCACACATGCTTCAGATTCCCAGGAAGAGAGTGTGAGATTGGTCTCACGGTGCACACACACATCGTCACCCTATCCCAGGAGGATGGGATTATTTTAATGGCATTTCCACCATGATTGCTTCCAGGAGAAGGATGTTCCTGTCTGAAAATGAGCAAGAATTACATCCACACACTTTTCCCAAAACTGCCTGACTTTGTCCTTACCACCAGCCCATAACTCCTGGGTGGGTATTTCCATCACTACTTTTCACAGAGACACTAGCAGGCTGATAAGTAAATGTCTTGCTCATGATGGCAGAGAGTAAGAGGACTCATACTAGGACTCAAACCTAAGGTGAACAGATGACTACACGTACATCATCTCATGTAATTAATCATTGAATCAATGATGATGAAGATTTTAATATTCTCTTCTCCATTCAGTTTGATTTTTCATAGATTTACCCTGCCCAGATAACCCTTTTCCTTCCTAACCAAGTGCACCTGCATGTGTCTTTTATTAATAGATGACCCCCTAGGACCCTCTCTCCAAGTATCCCAGTTTTTAAAGTAATTATAGAAGAACTAAATTTAAACGTCAACCATATCAAAAATTTATAGGAGGGCCGGGCATGTACCTCAGTGGTAGAGGTCTTGGCTAGAGTGTATGAAGTCTTGGGTTTAATCCCAAGTAAAACATACACACACACACACACACACACACACACACACACACACATGCAGGAATCACAATAGCTGAACAGTGGTTTGGCAGAAAAATTGACCTTAGCAATCACCAGCACTCAAAAGATGCACTAAGGGGTATGAAGCATTAACCCAGAGGTTAATGTTGTAGTATCTGAGCAATTCCACAGATCTTCACTGTATTAAACTCAGGACAATCAGCACTGCTTTAAAAGAAAGTTCAATTGTACTTAAAGTACTCCATTTGAAAAGAATGGGGGACAGTGAGTCAGGGTTTTCCCCACTCACAGTGAAAGTGCCACAAGAGCCGCCTAGTCTGTGCTCTGAGTTGGGCTCTCAGAAAATCCTTGGAGTACAGAGCTTCCCCCAAAGATGACCCCTTCCTCAGCTGTGCCCATTTGTCCTCCAATGTCACAGAAGAAGTGGGTCTGGGGCTCAGCCCGTGATGATGTACGGTGGTTTCTGCAAACGCAGGGCTTTTAAGACATGCATCTTTCTTCTTTAGTGTTGAAAGTACTCTGTACAGGTACTACGAATTTATCTTGACTTCAGTGAAACCAACGATGAGTTTGGAACCTATTTTCTACTATCCGAACCTCTCGGGCTTCCTCTATATCCTTTTTAGTAGCTCCTCCTATCTTGTAGTGAAAGCACTGAGCATATAAATTGACAATCTTTACTGCATTTCTTCTTAACTCTAAAGTTACCTGGGGGGAGACAGGACTTTTGAGTAACTTTGATTTTCATCATTTGTTTAATTTTTCCCTACATATTTCCTTTTTCTATTATTATGACCATTTTCATTGTAAGTGCTTTCAAATATTGTCCAACGGGCCTGGGGAACAGGATCAAGGGTGCCACTGTCATCCAATAGTGGTACTCTGCAAATATTTGAGTGTTGCACCATAACGAGATCAAGCCAATTTTATCAAGGAGGAGATGGTGCTTTGGGATGGATGAAGGCAGTACTAAGAATAGCAAAGAGTGACAGCAGAGGACACCAAGGACGAGAAAACACAATATGCTGGGCAATCCTGGAAGGAGCTGTGGCAAATGCAGAAGAAAATAACACAAAAGGAAAAGGTTTCGTATTTGAAAATCTGTCAAAGGAAAGGAAGTTTAGTTGGTGAGGGAAGGTATTATGCCCACAGCAATAATGAGGATAACCAGAAGGATTGCACAGTAGAGCAAAGTTGTCATGATGCTCTTAGCTAGGGTGGCTTTAACTGCTACACTGAGTAGGCCCCAAAATGACCTGGCACAAAGAAGCTAATTTCCTGCTTATGCAACAGGCTACAGTGGGGGCTGGGTAGGCACACATTTTTCCTCCACTCAACATTCAAAGACCTAGACTCCTTCCATTTGGTGGCTTTACCGTCCTCCAGGACTTGGGCACTGTCTGCAACCACAGGGTGAAAGTGAAAAAGAGAACGGAGAGCCACCTGTGCCCTTAGAAACCCCAAAGGGCGCACACATGACCTGTGCTCGTGTTGCTTGGGAGAAAAACTCAGCCATCCAGCCCGAGAGTGTAAGGGAGGCAGGGAAATATGGCTCAGCCATGGCTTCAGATGCAAACAGTGCCACAGAAGCTAAGGATGGTAGAGAGCCTTGTCGGACAGTTGGAGGGTCAGGTAACAGAGGCTCAGCTAATAAGTGTGCAGCCGTGAGTCCAACAGATCAGTTTTAGAATCTTCAGCTTGTGAGATTGCTCAGTTATCTGGACTCTCTGGAGCTAATAGTAGCGCCTGCTTATAGGATTCTTATGAAAATTAAATAATTACTATAAAGCATGTAGCACAGTGCCTGGAAATCACTCAGTAAACACTCAGTAAATATTTGTTATTACTTTTCATAGCTATAGATCAAATAAAGAAAAATCAGCAAATATCTATTATAGCCCCAAATTGATAAGGCATTCTATATATTTAACATGTAATTCTCAGAGCTTTATTTTGAGATAAGTACTACCTGCTTTTTGTACATGGGTAGCTTGTCACTCAGAGCAAAAGCATGGCCAGGATATAGAAAATTAGATTTCAGCCTAGGTTTATTTAATCCCAATCCCCATGTTACTTCCACTAGGGGCACTGAGGAGAAAAACAACTGGAGGTTGGGGTGAAGCAGAGAACTGCAAGAAACAGCTGAATCTAGGACAGTAGAATGGAAATTAGTTAAGTTTAGAATGCAAAGTTAGGGGCGAGGGACTCAAACCTTAATCAATACCTCATTCTCCCCTTCATGCCAAGCCATAATGAAGGAAAGGGAATGTTACACTAAGCAGAGGAAGGGTTTGTACCATCACAAGTATTATTGGACATTTATAAAACTGGGACTGAACTGTGTTTGTGTTTGCATCCTCCTCTTCAGTGTTCATTCTGTTCTTAGAAACTCACAGATACAGGTAAAGTTTAATGCTATGCTTGAAATTACTGCATGTTCGCAATGCTAGGAACATATCCTAGCATTGGGAAGATGCAGTGGAAGAAACCTGGGCTACAGATGTATAGTCACTACAGGAAGAAATTCTTCCAGGTACTCTTGAAGGTAAATGGATGTGTTCCATATTGATTATAAAAGATATACTTTCTCAATTCACTTTTTGGGATAGTAAGCCATTTTTCCCAGGTTCCAGTCTTATGATGTCATACATAAATGCTTTAATAGGTAAGTGAAATGAAAAATCAGATGTGTTCTTTATTGCAGGACTTCTCAGAGATTTCAATATTCTAATGAGTGTTATAGAAATTTGGTGAAAGTAAATGAGATTCAAAATGTACAATAGATACTATGAATTGGGAAGAAATGTTTTAAAAGAAAAGAGAAATTGTTATGGGGGAAAGGGAAAAAGAAGGAAAGGAAAAGGAAAAAATATATATACACAAGATAGTTATAGTTATACAACTAGTTTTCCTTCATTGAAAAAATGTCTGTGATAATATTGTTTGGACAATATTTCGTGCCTATGTCTTGTACTCTGAATAACAACTATGTGGACAACGATACACAATATATGAATTATTATTACTCTCCTATTAGCCTGTTTTTGCAGGTGTCTTATTGTTATTTTTATTTTTTCTCTTTAAAATAAAAAAAGAAATTTGGGGTGTAAGGATATACTATGTAACATCTCCCACACCTACGTTTTTCCATAAGGCACTGTTCCAGGAAACACACTTTAGGAAATGCTGCTCTGGTGCATTTTATTCGGTAGTGATCTAGAACAATTTGAACTTCAAGATCTTTTAAATCGTTGTGTTCATGGAAAGATATATTTTCCCAAAGATTTTGAGATTTGTTTCCCAGCCACAGAAGGAAATTTCATTCGAACTTTTTCTCAAGCTTCTATTAATTATTCCTACTTGTCTGTACAGCAGTTATTACCTCTCTTTTCTGCCTGCTCGGGTGAGCGGTGTGCCCTTTGAGCAGGGGTGAATTATAATGGGATTAACTCAGCGTGAGCAGTCATTTTGGTATGTGTGTGTGACTGTTAGTCTAGGGTTGGGCATGTGACTGTCCCAGTTTAAAGAGCAAAGAGAAATCTTCCTGGACTTTCTGATTATCTGTCTGTCTGTGTGTCTGTCTGTCCATCCGTCTATCTGTCTACCTATCAGCTATCTGATATATCTATCTAATCTAATCTATCTCTCTCTCTCTCTAATCTAGCTACCCACTTATCGTCCATCTATCATCTGTCTCTCCATCATGTATTGACTTCTAAGGGGCAAGCTCCATTTGGCCCATGCCTCCTGCTTTGAACATTGTCAGGAATGGACGTACAGGTGTCATGGAAGCAGTTTTAGATATTTAGAAGAGTTGAAAAAACTGCACCCATACCTTTTCCTATATTTTATGACACATTCAATGTTGGAAGCTTCATGTTTGAGATTTCTATCAAGTGAGACGATACAGGTGGACACTGTTTCATTTACTTTTTTTTTTTAATTCAGGACAGTGCATTCTTGGGGTTTTTATTTATTTATTTATTTATTTTTGTGGTACTGGGGATCGAACTCAGGACCCTGCGCTTGCTAGGCAAGCGCTTATTCCACTGAGCTATATCCCCAGCCTGTTTCATTTACTTTTATCTAGACATTCATTCTCTTACCTGAAACAGAAACAATTCTAACTGATGCCTGAGATACATATGGAACAAGCTCCATACTCCCTGGACACAAGGAATGGCGGCCCCTGTGGCACTAACTGTCTTTCTTTTTCTCCCTGCCTCTTAAAATTATATTAGCATGCAAATCCAAGTGACACACTGCATAAATCACTTTGAACCCACAGTAATTTAGAAAACAATACAATTACTCTCAAATTAATACTACTTACAAGTAGCAAATTATGTGAGGAAGACTTTACAATGGACTGTTAAATAGCAAAATCCTGTAGTTTTCCAGTTGAAACTTCTGGTAAGGACAGTCCCCTCATAGATTTTTCTTTTCATGTTATCCTTAGATTCATACTATCCTTAGAGATGAGAAACACCAAATGGTTTAGTGCTGACGGTGATGGAATTTCTTTGTAGAGTCTGTTAATAAATATTTTTGGTTTTACTAGACACCTAGCTCTCCATCACAGCTGCTGTGCTCTGCCTTTTAGGTGTGAAAGCAGCTATAGTATATAACTAACGGGTATAGCTGTGTTCAATAAACCTTTATAATATCACACCGTAGGCTCAACTTGGCCCCTGCACGTTTTACTAATCCCTTGTATAATTTACCAGTTCTTTCTTCTTTCTGCCTCATATTGGAAAAAGTGATTAATTTTTTACAGACAAGATATGTAAAGCTCAGAGTGGTTAAATGACTTGTCCATAACCAAGGTGAAGGTGAGATGGGGTTCAACCCCAGCTCTGGATGGCTTCAAAGACTACGGCCATCCCTGTTACACTGTTGTATGCTGTAATTTTTTTTTTTTTTAATATGGAATGCTTCACGAATTTGCATGTTATCTTGCGCAGGGGCCATGCTAATCTTCTCTGTATCGTTCCAATTTTAGTATATATGCTGCCGAAGTGAGCACTGCATGCTGTAAATTGGAACTTCTCTTCCTTCACTACATCTTAGAGCAGGTCCTTTTGGGAGCCAAAAGTCTACCTTGTTGATATAACCTTGCAAAGACTGAATTTCATACAATTAAAATTAAATTGCTAAGTTATGGTTTCTCTTCTTTTGGTCTGGGAGTTCTGTCAATTTATTTGCAGGCATAAAAAGGTTATCTTTACTCTCACTTTGGACCTGCTGGAATTGTACCTTTTTATGTCTGTCAAATGTTGACATGGGCTTTACCTTTGAGTCCCAACCAAAGAAAAGCAGGTGTCTTTGGCTGCTAACAAGACAACACTTTCCTTGGATCATTTATTCTTTAACCTGGGCCACCTCTGAGCCCATTTCTGTCAGACTCTTCTTCCCCCCAGGCCAACTCCTCTCCTACATGTTTTGAAAGGAATTCTGGAGTCAACACTGTTTACCAATTTGTTCTCAAAAATGTCAGAATTGCAATCAGAGGAGGTCAAGCAACAATTCTCACAGCTGTTATAAAACATTGCTAATTGCTCTACAAGCTTAAGAGAAAACACAGTGTTGCAGCCTGAAGATGGTAATTATTGTGACTCGAGTTTCTTGGCCTAAATTCCCTGGGTGGCTGTTCTCTTTCAGCCAAAGGGAGGGAGTAAAACAGAGAGGGAGAGAGAGAGAGACAGAGAGAAAGAGAGAGAGAGAGAGAGAGAACATGCTATGACTTTAATACTAATAAAAAAACTATAGATGGGGTTACTAACATGAAGTGGTCTTCCTGACTACAAAAATTGGGGTCTTTTGTCAAGAAAAGCTTGTAGATGTAAATGAGCAACAAGAAGCTCTGGAGACTTGGATTCTCTACCTCATGTTAAGAAATATTGATTGCAGCCCACAAGAAGACTTTCACTTAACCACATTTTAAACAGCTTTCATAAATATTGCAATAAAGGGAAATTCATTGCTAGTTAAACTCTGACACCAGCATGAGCTTATTTATCACCCAGATGACTGAGCTGCTGGGAGAGAAAACAGAGGGAGAGCAGGGAATTTATTTAGCACATCTTGAAATATCTTCCTGCCAGGTAATAAAGGCCGTGCTCCATATTTGGATCTACTGGCCAATAAACAATTTCAGGAAAAAGAAGAATAAAGGTGGTGGAAATAGACTGCATTGGGAAATTCTATTTACACTATAGTCAATTATTGCAGTGTTCAGTTTATTATAAACTTTTTTCCCATTAAGCATAGCTTGTCGGAAATCCTATACCAAGGGAATTAAATGTCAGGACAGCGTTCAAATCATTACAGCATATTCCTTGTAACAGATTTTCACTCCTAGAAACTCTAAGTGATTTGTGACAGTATTCGTGGCATTTGAAAATGAAATTAGTCAAGTGAAATTTTTTAATGAAGAGTGTTTGATAAGGAGAATTGTCTAAGTTAAGCCTGCTGACATGTATACCTGATTTTTCTGTCATGTTTTCATTCACAAAGTGTAAAGCCCTGTCCAAATCTAGGCTTGTGTGTGCATCTTTGAATATGACACTTCTTTAGGAAAGTGGATACAGTAAGCCCTGACTTACGAATATTTGAGCTGTAAATTTTCAGATGTGAATGGACCTTGCATTTCAAGCATTCATAGATGGTAACAATTCATAGACATAGCTCACATGTCTGCTGGACATTGTCACAGTTGTGCTGCTGTGTGCTCACTGTACAGTGTGCTGTGTACAGCAGTGCAGTTCTTAATCAGAGGCCCGGATATCTGGAAGCAAGAGGACAAGCAGTGGTGATGTGGAGGGGACAGCTAGGAAGCACAAAGCAATAACCCGGGAAACAAAAGCAAAAATAATTGAGAGGATGGATCTAGGTGAAAAGATGACAGATGTCTGTAAGAGTAAAAATAATTTATTTACAGTTATATTGTGCTCACTATCATTTAAATGTAACTGCTAAAGCAAAAGTAGTCTATTTACAATATTTGTGCATGTGTTTAGTTATTTTATGCTTTATGTTATACACTTGTGGCAAAGGCATAAAGCCTATAAGTAAGTCTAATAGAGTCACTTTGTCAATTTTACAAACAAGTCTGAGTTACCAATGTTCCCCCAGAATGGCGTTTTCAAGGGGTCCTGTGGACAGCAAAATAAAACAATAATTTAAAAAGAATAAGAGGTAAGCTTAATGACAAAGAACTAGAGGAGGGTTCTATCACATTGCAATGCTTTTAACTTTAAAGGTGAAATGATATATAGATGGGTCAGATAATCCAGTTACAGTGAAAAAGAGAGTAGATATATAAAAGGAGGTATTGACATGCAAAGTATACAGAATGTATAGTTGTGAGCTTTGTAGTTCACATAATGAAAAGCTAAGCAGTCACTTGGTTCTGGGCTCATAGATGCAACACAGAGAGTTGTTCAGGGTAGATGTAGGCGGTTGGTATTGAGAAGAAACTGTAAGAAATTTCTCTTATGAGTTCTAATATAGAATATACGGTAGTGTAATAAATGTGATGACTGGAAGGCATCACTTGAAGCTCTTTCCCATAAGATCTCTCATCTCAGGCAACTGGCATAGGACACTTGAGCCAGAGCAACTTGCGGCAGGAGGGCTAAGGGCTGCTCTAACTGCACAGCCTCTATTTTCTCCTCGTTTCTGTTGGTCTTTTGCTCTGTTTCTGTCCACCCCTGTTAGCTTGTGTCTCATTATCATATGTTTTCTACATGCCTTCAGTCTTATCAAACAAAACCTGCTCTGTGAAGCACGAGTAAGCAGTCCACGTCCCTGCTATGACCGTGTTGGGGCTAATTTACCTTGAACATTTTCTATTAGTGAGTCAAACAAATAATTCAGTGGCTCGGAATGTGGCAAATAGGCTTTGCTTTTGTGTCAAAGCACAAAGTCAGAGCAACTCCGTTTTGGATTTAGATGACCTGGCCATCTCCTCACTAACCACCTGCCTCTGTTGGTAACCTGAGCTCTGAGAAATGTACTTTTTCCAGAACACAGCTGGCTCCCAAGATAAGAACCAAGGACTTTCAATTCCAAGCCACCAGTCCCATCTCTCTACCCGACCCAGCAGTGCACCCTGCCTTGTGCCACTTGAGTCAGCCAAGATGATTCTGATTGTAAGCCCTTGAATGCAGCCAATAAACATAAAAGATAGCTGCTTCTCCTGCATTAAGGATGAAAGGGGCAAACCTCCTTTGTCCTGAGACTGCTTCCTCACTACTGGAGTGTGCTTGTGCCCTTTGCCCAAGTAAAACCTTGCCTTGTTAACACTTGTTGATGTCTGAGTGCTTTATTCTCTCCACTGACATATTGAATCTGGGGGCTTCTTTCCAGTAGGAATAAAACTTTCAAATTCTTTTGTGCTTTGAAATTAGCTTGTAGGGACAGCTCAGCCCTCCCCTTTCCCTACGGCCTTCGCTCTCCATCTGTACTGTGCTCCCTTCTGTCTGGTGCCACTCTCTTGTCATCTCATGCTTCCAAAAGGTGCAGAACATGAGCATTGTAAATGGGCTAATGTTCTTCCTAGAGTCCTTTGAATAATCCAACTGCTCCTTACTAATTTAATATCACTGCACTTCCCAGCAGTGGGCAAAGATTTGCCTAAACCAGGGGTCACAGAACTTTTTCTGAGAAGGACCAGATGGCCAATATTTTAGGTTGTGTGAGGCACGATGTCCGTCACAACTACCCCAATCTGCTGTTGCAGTGGGAAAGCAGTCAGAAAACACACAAGCAACAAGCAGGGATGTGTGCCAATGAAACTTTATGTATAAATACTGAAATTTAAATTTCCTAATTTTTCATATGTCACAAGGCAATTCTTCTTTAGATATTTTTAAAAGGATTTAAATGTAACTGTTTCTGGGTACAATGACACAGGACTTGTAATCCCAGATTGTCTGAAGGCTGAGGCAGGAGGGTTACACATTGGAGGCCAGCCAGTGTAACTTATAGGAAATCCAGTGTCAAAAATAAATAAATAAATAAATAAATAAATAAATAAGGAGCTTGGGGTGTGGCTCAGTGCTAGAATACCCTTGGGTTCAGTATTCAGGAAAAAAGAAACCTTTTCCTTGTCACACAGAAACACGTGTGCTGTGTGCTGACAATTGAACTTATGTCAGTCCTCCCATTTCCCCTCTCTCAACTTCATCTTGTTCCCTGTAGGGTCAAGGTTCCATGAACATTTCTTTTCTGACATTGAAATTCTACCACTTCTAATTAATGTATACAAAGATTGCACCTAAAATACAATCTAAAACTTCACAGAGATGTCACATTGATTTGTGAAAGGTTTGTGAAAGGTTACAACAGTGCTAATCAGGGTTAGTGAGAAGTGATCTTTCATGTTGGTAGGAATTGGCACAAGGGTTCTGGAAAGCATTCCATTGATTTGTATGCTCTAAGATTCTTCTGGGCACACCATTTTACCCAGAATATTTCAGAAAAGAATCCTTTCCAAAGAAATAACCAGGGAGAAGAACAAAGCATATTTGTTTCTCAATAATGAAAGATAGGGAAAGTACATTGAAAAGCTTATAATAATGAAAAATATGGAAAGAGAAGCTGGAATGGGGGAAAGGAGAAAAGAAGGAAGGAAAAAGCAAAAATAGATAAATAAATAAATATGCACACAAGAGAGTCAAGATTGTTATACTACTTATTGCTATTAGCTCACTGAAGGGAAAGGTTTATGCCTATATTGCTTGATCGATGTTTCATACCTATATCTTGTAATGTGAGCAACTACTTTGAAGACAGCAATATGCACTGTACTAACCACTGTTACTCTCCTACAACCTTGTTTTGAAATTTATACCATTGTTTATTTTTCTTTTCTTTAAAATAAAAAAAATAATGAAAAATCTGAAAAAGCCTACATGTCCATCCTAAGGAAATGGTTAAAGACATTTTAGTTTGTCCATATAACATGGACAGTGACTGTCTCTGTGTAGCCTTCCCAATTAATATTTTTCTCCCTTAATGTTTTCCATTTTCTTTAAGTTTTCCACAAGGAGTACGCATGTCCTCTAGAAGTAAGTGAGATTATAAGTAGTTAACAAATACAAAGAGATGAAAAAGATTCCCCATTAAAATCAGAGTTAATGTACTCTTGAGTTCAACTTGTTTTGCTTGTGTTGGTTGTGGCCACTGCTGATCTGAAGGCCTCCTGAGTTGCTGAATTTACCTCATTGTGGGGCACATATGTGAACCCCCCAAGTCTTTACAGTTATTTTGCTACCTTGATGTTTCTTCTCTCATCTTCACAACTCTGCTCTAGCAATTGCCCTTGGTTCATGGCAGGAGGCACATTTTACCCACCAATGGTAAAATTCTTCCACTAGAAATAGGTGCACTTTTATTCTGTTTCTTGAAAATTTTTATGTTTTAGCTTTTAAAATTTTGTTTGGTTATTTTATTTCCTATTGTCCCTTTAAATTTCCTGATACTTGGGTTAAAGGAAAATGTAAGTGTACACAGAGTTCTGCGTTTCAATGATCTTTTCTGCATGCAATCAATCATTCTCCCCCCCATGGGGCACAAGCTCTCCAGCTGTCTTGTGCTGTACAGCGTGGGGTTCCTGTCCATCTTGGAATATCCCCAAGTTAAGCAGGAGCCTTTGCATCTCTTCTTTATTCCCCTCTTGGTTGTATTTTCATTTCTGTTTCCTGCAAGAGATATGTTGGATTTCCATGAAAATGAATCCCTTAAGGGAAAATCAATTCCTTTACCTGCTTTCCTATTTCCAGTGATGGCTTTATTAAGACATCGAACAAGCTCTTCCTTGCTTAAAAGAAAAAAGCAAATCTTTGGAATCACCCATGTCCTTGTCACATGTCCTTCACACTGGGTTCATTTGTATCCGGCTGTGGCGTATGACTGGGAATGTTGCACTTTGCCCAACTCTAGGGGTAACACCGCATAGGGCATGCAGTGCCATCTCTCTAAGTGTATTCTCTTGCCTCACAGTGGCTAGCAATGCAGACTTAATTAGAGCACATATGAAATAGATTCGTGAATGATATATCCAGGAAAGACTTCAAACTAGTATTTTCTAGTATCTGTTCATATTATGGCAGATATAAAAAATGAAAACAATTTTGTGGTACATGGAATAGACAATGATACTTATGGCTTGAGATGATTGGCCTGGAGGTCTTCCTGTCCAAGGCTGTGCCCAGACATCCCGAGGACTGATCCAGAGGTTGCCACATATGTCACTTATTTGAGATATACCAGCGTCCCATGGCACAGCAGTCAGAAATCTGTGCCTTTAAGATCAACTAGTCTATTCCATTCTCTCTCCTGTGTTATAGCTTAAGAAAATGAGTCCCATTCTTTGACCTCAGTAGCGCCCTGAGGCTGAGACAGAGCTGATGAGCTAGGGAAATGGAAGATTTGGGGACTAGAAAGCATTCTATCTCTCTACCTACTCTCATTCATTTAACCTTCTATTTAGAATTCTCTAATACTTTTTTAAAGTATTCTTTTTTCTCCTACTAATGCTAGTCTCTTTGTAAAGAATGACTCTGAGCTGCCTTCAAAATTTAGTGAGGAAAAGAGGATCTAACTGAAGCCCGGTTAAATCCTATAATGTTCCTCATGCTGGCATTTTTCATAAGACCAGGCTGTTTTGCTTGTTTTCTAATAGATTTGATAGCAAAAAGTAAAGATTTGCCCCAGTTGTAGTCTGTAAGTCCTTACATGAAATACAAATTTTATGTAAAATACTGAAATGAATTTCCTGTAAGAAAAAACCCTAAGTGATCCCTGAGTGAACCCCGCAGGCGATCAGACTCAGAGGGTGAGTTAAGGGAGAGCAGGTGCTCATGGTCAACCTGCCTGTTCTCAAGAACCTGAGGGAAAGTGCCCAAAGTAGCTGAGATAAATCCACTTGTATTTCTCACATGACTATTACATTTTTTTTTCCTGCAGGCTTTGAGAGAAGACAAAACTAAAGCTCTGATGCTCCTCTCCGGAGATCTAGTCATGGAACCGGGGATTTTAGCTTTTGTGAGCATCACTTGGAGTTTTTTAAAGCAAAGTTCAGATTCCTTGCATTTAAAAGCAGACAGATGACAGGCAGAGGGGCCCGGGAGGAGGTGTGAGTCTCAGGCTTCATGTGAATGAGATCATCTACAGCCTTCCCCTTTCTCAAACTGCAGATGTCACAAGGTGAGAATGAATCCTCAACTTGTTCTGGTTTCCAGGTTACAATCCCTCTGCTTTTTCTCTATTGCCCTTAGGGAATCTGTGGAGTCTGCAAAACGGCTTGACAGACAGTTGTTCTTACAGGCAGCAGACACACACATAACCCCACTGAAGCTTTCCTACCAAAGAGCTGAAAGCTCTTGTGCATAACAGTTTTAAGTATAAACATGTGTTTTTGCCATTCATCATTTTCCCCCATATGTGATTATACAGTGTTCTGGGAGGCAATGCAATCTACAGCAGGTGGCCTCTTTAATTGGCTTGCCTGGGGAGCAGCTGAAGTTGGGTTCAAAAGGTGCTGACCTTATGGATTTGGTTAGTAGGAGTTTGCAAATGGGGCTGTAAAAGCCAGAGAAGTAGACTGCTTCTCAGACCCATAGAGAAAACACGGAAGCCATGTGACTATTCCAGGGGAAGTGGTAAAACCGGGGAATGTGAGGGGGTTGTGATGTGGAGCCCCAATACTTAGCTGCGGAAATACCCGTGTTTATCCCCACAACAATCTACGTGTGGTCTCAGGCGCTCACTCTGGACCTCTACAGTCCTGCATTCATCTTGCTTCCTGGGGAAGGCAGGGCAGGACTGGCAGTGACAGGGCACACTGAAGCTCCCGGAGTGTCTACAAAGCCACCAAGGTTAATGGTGGAGCCAGAACACCCCTGCTCTTGTATCTTGGTTGTTCCTCCTTTGATCAGAAGCTAAATCATAAAAAGATAATGTCAGAGCAGTGCCTACTCAGCGAAGTGACAATAAGGTGATGGCTGATACGTCTGATCAAAGCCGAACGGTGTAATTCAAACCCAAATTACCCACTTAGGTGACATATGCAACTGACATTAGTTGGATGATGAGCAACTTGGTTTGTACTCTTGAGGAATTGGCTTATTTGTTAGGAATGCTTTTTTAAAGATAGGATTCCTAAAAGCTATTAACCTAACTAATATTTATTGAGTGGCTGCTATGTGTAAAGTGCTGCAAACAAAGCACTACCACAGACCCAGACCTCCCTTTCAACAGTTTATGGCCTAGAAGGAGAAACACATTTGTTAACAGGTCATCAAAAGTCTCCCTAAGAGCAGTTATGGGACAATGTAGAGGAAACACCAAAATCTAGTGTTGATTATGGTGGTCAGTGGTGGTAGTGGCTGCTGGGGAAGCTGTTGTGGAGGAGCACCTGGGATGACACATGAAAGGTGAACTAAGGGTTATTGGGTAAGGAGAGGGGAGGGCTGTATCTTTGGGAGTCTATTTAAATCTCTGGGGTGGGATAAAGCAGGATAACATCCAGAATTTGCTAAGAGTTCAGGCGCATGAGGCAGAATCTGTAAAACATAATCATATAGTGTCTATGTGTCTATCAGTTAGTTCCTTTGTACTTGAACCAGAATACAGTATTCCATTTGAAGTTTACTGTATATTGTTCCTATGCTGTTTCTAAAGCCCTAACTACTGTTACACTAATACAAGAAGACAGGGCAGTAATTGTTTGAAGAAAGGGATATCGATTAACCACTTTCCCCAGAAGAGAAAATTCAGATCAGGTAGAGATACCAGAAACAAATATGTAAATTATAACTTCACAATCCTGTGTGTCTACACTGTACTGAGGCAGGGTGGGTTGGAATTCCCAGGATGAAATACCAGAAGGATCCGAACTTTTCACAAACAACCACTGTCAAAAATTTGCCCAGCTCCTGTTTTATTAGATCAGATTTTCAGCTTCTATTCTGGTATTAATTTCTAGAGGGGAGAATTAAGAATAAATGATAAGCTTTCCAGATGGTTACATCTGTAATTGGCACGAGTGTTCTGTGAGTGAACCTCATTGTTGCAGGTTTTTTTCTGCCTTTGTTAGTACTTTAGGAATAACAATCCTTGTTGGCAGATTTCCCAGATTCCTTTTATATTTTAACAATAACAATGACAATAGAAACTCTTGACATTAGTGGAATATAGATTATAAGATACATGTATAGGCCAGGATTCTGACCTCTTTCATTTCCATGATTCGTGTTACTGTATTTACATATGATCAAAGTATAAATCTTGGATTTAGTTTCTCTTATGTGTCTATGACATTGGGAAATATTTAAACATGAGTTGGTCTTGAGATCAAGTTCACTGATAGTTTTTCTGACCTAAAGGCCCTGTTCCCCCACTTACAGCAAAATGTTGGTGCCCTCTCTATCTTTGAGAAGTATCAATATCTATTACATTATCATTTGCAAAACCTCATATTTGCTCAAGAGGCATGGAAAGCAAAAGAATGTTTGAAGTTTCTGATATATGAAGCTATTCTCAAAAATTGTGAATTTTTCACTGTTCTTTATTAGGCCTACTCATGAATTTTGCAACCATCAAAAAGAAGAGAAAAATGAATTGTGTTTTATCATTACTGTCCATATAACATGGAACTACGTAGTAGGCATCTGAGAGAGATTATTTTAGTCTTCATAATAAGCCTACAAGTTAGGTTCTGTATTTCCATTTTTAATGAAACACATTCAAAGAGATTAAGTAAACTGCTGACATCTATGCTGCTATTATCAGCTACACATGTGATCTCCACGCCCACGCTGTTTCTGCGACGCCATCCTTGACAGTTTTCACATTCCAAGGTGACTTGTTTCAAATCATCCCGAGCATCTGATGGGCTAAAAACTTGTTGGAACCTCTGAACGTTAGGTTGAAGGCCGCAGAACTAAGGCAAAGGGAAATGCGAAATTGCTCTATTAAAATGACAAATATTCCAGATGTAGCTAATTAGTATGATAACCTATGCATAAAAGAAAATTGTAAAATTAGTGAGATCAGCCTTGCAATGCTATTAACCATATTATAACTCTTCACATGATTTTCTCCCCACCATGAAATGGCCTTGGAAATGCCTGATTGCAGTTTATCACATGGTGCAGCTCATCAATGCCACATGGCTGTGGAAACTGTGGTTTTCACAGTGGGATATTTTTTATCTCTGCAAATTGGTAAATTAAAATAACTTCACCTAGGGCAATTCTACACCAAAAACACACTGGCGACCTTGAGAGCAATTCTGCATTTTTTTTCTACTGATTTTCTTTTTGATAATGATCATTTTTTGGCTCGGAATCACTTACTATAGGATATGAAGACCCAGAAGAGACTAAAAGCCCAGTCTCGTGGACACTGAACCCTTTCTCCAAACAGCAGGCAACTGGAAAAGAGGAGTTTTATTTGCGGGACCAGTGAATTCAAAAGACACAGGGTAGAACTAAGCTGTTACAGTAAAAAGAATTGTCGGCTAGCAGTTTGAGAAAGCTTGGAGAAGATAGGAACAAGTTATATCAACAAATTATAAGAGAGTTAGTGCATTCAGTGGTTTCCCTGAAGGAAGAGGGAAAAATCACGGTTGGGAAAGGCTCTGAGTTAGATGTAATTTGGGGTGGGAGATGGCAGCACTACTGAAATGAACTCTGTCTTTCCTTGTTTTTCATCTCATCTGAACATCCCTTCACCTTCATTTTGTATCTGTTCATCTTGAAGCCTTTTCCGACAATTCCCCATCTTCCAAAATGATTTCAAATTTGAGTAAAAAAGCACACGAAGCTGGAGGCAGGAGTGAATTTGAGTCTTGTGAAGTATATATAGGAAGAGAAATTGATTTATATAAAATATACTATTCACCCAAAATACATGCTACTTGATTTTACTTTGTGTTGAATTTGATTTGTCACAGTTCAAATCTTCACAGTGCCTGACACATAAATGTCTCTGAAATGAGTGGAAGAAAAAATGAATGAATTATACATACCTGCCTGCAATTAAGAGGTACTGAAGAGATGACAAAAGATCTTGTCTTAATAATAAACAATAAACAAGGAACAAAACATGGTTCCCAGAGCCTATGAGTATTCCTTCACTCAACAACTATTGAGATCATTCATTGATTCATTCTGCATATATTACATAGCCTATAAATACCTATTGTGTGCTAAGCACTGTGATAGCTTTTGTATATAGAAAGTAAAGTAAAACATAAACGGACTTTATCTAATATATATATATATATATATATTTTTTTTTTTTTTTACTGGAAGACAAACAGTAATTATCAATTTATAAATTGATAACAACAGCTTTTCAGTTCTTAGTTGAGTAATATTTAGCAATGTTGTTATTAGGGAAAGTGTCTTCAAGGAGATTTAACAGGGAAGAAAGACATGTAAGGGTCCAGATGTGGAAGTTCCACAGGGTGGAGAGTTGGGCAAATACTCCAAGGTATGAAGGAACTTGTTGTATTCTAGGACAGAAAGAGGAGCTGTGACCAAGTGGGCTGAGCTAGAGGACTCTAGTCAGTGGCTCACACACCCAATCATGCTTGGTTGTATAGAGAAACCTCAATGAACAGTAAATTATGTTACCTGAACTCATTTGTAAGTTCGCTGCAGGGAACTAGGAAGACATTTACTGAGTTAAAGGATATTACATATGGTTGTCAGCTGCCCAATTTGAAACAGTTTAACCTGTAACATCTCAGTATAGTAAGCGAACCACCAAAGCTAACAGCTTCAGAAAGAGATACACTGTACTATTATTTATACAGCTTCCCTGTCTTTACCCTTCTACCAGTTTAAGCATCGATCTCCTCCCTGATGATCTCAGGGACAGCTTGGGCTGTTTGATGCACTTTAAATTCTTGCCCAGTGTCTTCCTCTTCCCATAGGGAGAACAGTCACTAAACATCTGCTTTCTAGCCTTCGTCCCAGTTCTCACCTCTCAATAATTTAAAAAATATGATTGATGTGAAAGAAAATAAAAATCATTACGTATAGCATGGGGGGGGTCTAGAATGTTAAAAAGTAAATCTGCAATTTCCTCCACCAAACAAATGACAATCTTAAGCTAGACTTCTTGGACTTTTATTTCCTAGCCAGAAGTAGCTAACTTTCCAATTAATGTTTAAAATGGAGCCGAAATATCCTCCTATGGGCAACTCCACCTATATATAGCTTCTAGCGAAGTGGAAGCTGATAATTTGCATATAAAGTCTTGTTTTAATTACTCCCTAAAACCTGCTTTTACAAACTACCTGTGACATAAACCACTACCGTAGCCTATTGCAAATGAATTCCTGCAAATCTGATTCTAAGGAAATCAGAGTCTTGATCAGGACAGAATCTCCCATAGAAACATTGAGTCCCAATTGGCAAATTCCTTTTCTGCTTTTAAGCTGTTTGAAATCTCTTAGATCACTTTTTGTATAACCTAGTGAAGAGCTTTACACCAAGAGAAGAGCTCACTAAATCTTTCTTGGATAGGATTAGGGCCTTTTAATTTTATCCCTGTCTAGTTTGATCATAGCTTGTTCAGTTAGGGTCTCTCACACTTGACATTGTTGACATTGTGGGTGAGGAAATTTTGTGATGTGGGGTACTGACATGTGTGCAGTGGAATACTTAGCAATATTCCTGGCCTTCATCTAATAGGTGCCAGTTATACCCCTGTATGGGACAGTCAGAACTGTCTCCACATCTTGCCAAATAACCCCTGGAGAATAAAGTCACCTGCAATTGAGAGACACTACTCCATTTGGATCCAAGTTACGTTACACAGGAGTAACTGCAAAGAGAAAGGGGTAAGTCATCTCCTGGTACATGTATTTGCATTATGTCCTTGGGAATTTATCACCCTCTGTGTTCCTTTGTGCTGATCTTGTATATCCTGGTTGCTGATTGAAAAAGGATGAGTACCTAGACATATTAGCATGCTTATTCTTAAAGAACCAGGACAACTAAATTCAAAAGATGTGTTAGGAAGAATATTATGGAATCTGGAATTAAAACAAGGAATGAATATATTCTCTTAAGTTTTCTCTTCATTCAGCTTCTTTCAGAAGCCTGTGTTTAGTAGATGTAGATTATGTCACCATGCAGCTAGCTTGAGAACAATGTACATTCATTGGGTGAATTTGTATTGTGTTCCAGGTTTTCTGGTCACATAGGTTGTATCAGTTAATCTTAATAATAAACCTTCAGATGAATTCAGTGTTGTTATCCCTGTTTCATGATGAGAATGAGGATAATTAAAATGAAGGGTAACCTCTCTTAGGACACCCAGATTGCTGAGTGGCAGTGGTGGGATTCAAATGAAGACTTGTAAATTATAAAAAAAAAAAATCTTCCTACCGATTGGAACATGTCTTTTATTGTACTGATGTTGACATTCTCAAACTACAAGAAAATATTTCTGCTCTTTTGGGGGATTTCATGTAAGACGGTTTTACAGTAGTTAGATCTTATTTTAATATACCAGAAGATAATATATGCATTTCCCTATGTTAGTCACCCCTCCTTTTGTGTAGTGATTCTTGAATGCTCTTAAACCTCTGTGCTTGTCTGGTTAAGGACTCTTGACCTACATAATTAAGCTGTTTTCCACAGTCCAGTCTTGTTCATTATTTTCTGCACATAGGCACCTTCTGCCTTTTGAATAAGTAACACCTAATAAAGATAACCCCATAAAATTTGCATAGGGATATGTGTTTGACTGAGAACATATGTTAGATGAGGTATACTTGGTTACTGCCCAAATGTTTAAACAATTATAATAAAAGAAGCTGCTGTTATGCTACATTGCCAAACCTAATGTTTATAATGTTCATTTCTCATGGGACATAATATAGCCTTGCAAATAAGGGAAGAGCACTGCCAGCCTCCTCTTCCCTCTGACGTATTACAGAGAAATAATCATTCTTTCCTTGCTGATGTAAAGCTTTTAATAGAGTTACAGACCCATGGATGTTGAAAACTGCAAGATGATTTAAAGACCTGGCTTTATGTCTGGACTAGTGTAGGAGTGCAACACTAGTCACTTAACTTTGTGAGCCTTGCTTTCTTCCCTCAAAGTTACAATAATTGTATATCTCATAGATCTGTTAACTTGACTGGTAACTAACTGTATGTGAGAATATATATACATGTTAAAATGTTATATAAATTTCAATCCACTAAATAGATAAGCCTACTATATAAATCCTTTTGCTCTGGGCCCAAAGGTGAATAAGAAGAAATCTCAGCTTTTAAGGAGTTCATCTCTTAAGACAAGCATAACCCCCCCAAAAAACCCAGGGATACAAATTATACTGCAAGCCCTGTGAGAGAGGACAGCAGAAGCAACAGAGGAGAAAGAGAAGTGTCTGTGGCTGACACGCTTACAAAGGGAGGGGCATTTGAACTGGGATATGAAAGGTTAATAGGGTTTGAGCAGGGCAAGAAGAGAGGATGAATAATCCAGTTTAAGAAAATGACTATAGCAAAAACATAGGTGTACAGGAAGAGAAGGCATGCTTGAGGATTGTAATTTGTCTAGAGGAGTTAGGTAAAGAGCCTCAAAGTGGAGATGGACAGGAAACATATGTTTTGGAAAGATTGTTTCAGTGGCATGATGAAGTAGAAAATAAAGCAAAAATTTGAACATAAGTTGACCAGTTGGCTATTGTAGTAATTCTGTTGAAAGAAGATAATAATAATCGAAATTTGTTATGCATATGAAGAATTTGGGGAATTTTGAAAACACATTTGCTTCTGGATTACATTTCTCTGGCTATAAATATAGTCAGATTGAATGATGTAGCTCAGATTCACAAAGGTTATAGGAGACTATGAGAGATGCAAATGACAGTGTCGGAAGGGAAGTGTAAGCCCCTGTAGGTAATGATGAAATAAGATCGATAGCAGAACAGAGAAAGAACAGCAGATGAGTAATGGGAGATGAGGCTGGAGATGTAGGTAGGGGCAGAGTGTGTGCGACCTTGCACATCCAAACGGAGGGTTCAGGAAGGTCATGCCTTTCTTTGAGGCAGAGTTCAAACATCCAGGTCAGCAAATGATGGCTATTTTTTGGACCAAAGGCCTTTAGCTTTTAGTGATAACCACTAAATTGGCTCAGAAAAGTCTTCTGACATCCTAGTGTAACTCTGATAGTCATTCTGCAGTGCATCACGTGATTGTGCAAAACAGGTCAAATGTGTTTGTTGCAGACTATGTCATAACTATCTTCCAGTCTCTTCTGCCTCTTCCTCACCAAGTCTGTGTCTTCTGTGTAATAAAAGCGAGCTGGAGCCAGCTCCAGACTGCTGCCTTCCTTTCCACCTTTGTGCTTTGCTGTTGTTATTTTCAAAGTGGTGCACGAGGGCAGGACAGAGTGTCACTCTCTCCATGGAACCTACTGAAAATGGAAAATAAGATGCATTGTGACATTTTCACTAAGGGACCTTTCCCTGGCTTTGGGAAAAGCCAGTTAAACAGGCATTCATTCTCACACAGTTGGAAGAAAACCATAAATGTCACCTCGGAGCCTGTTTGCTGTTATATTTTCAGCATACATTTGATTATTCTTTCTTTTCATTTTTTAAGGATAAGGGGTGAAAGTCTGGCTCACCCCTTTTTCTCACAAAAGTCTCCCACCTCTTCTCATAAAAGCCATCCCCTTGCCAGCAAGATTCACAGTTCTTTTTCCTGTTTCTAACTGGTATATTTGCAAATTCATCTTTACGTGAATGGTGTAGACTCACTTCAGCTCATGCATATTTATTTTTTCAGAGAAATTGACCAAAGTTGCCAGAGAAAATAAAACAGCATTGTAGACATCTTTAGTGTTTTCCTAAAAATACTAACTAGTGTTCCCTTCTCTTAATTTTTATTTGCTTTTAAGGAGGCAAGATCGTGTAAGTTTTGGAAGCATGCACATCTATATTTCTGCTTTGGAATGCTCACTTATAACTGCATGCCTTGGGCCAATTTCCATTAAGCTTCATCTCCTCATTTGTCAAATGATAACAGTGGTACTTTCCACATGGAATTATACTGAGGACTAAGAGTGATAAGATGTGTAAAACGTCTAACTCATTGCCAGTAAATATTGTCCCACAGCCTTCTAACCTAGCCCAGTGTGGTCATCATATGCAGGCAGGGACTTATGACAGAAAGGGTAGGGAGGGTATAAAGAAAGAATGGGGGTGCTTTGTCCTTTGATACCAGTATAGCCTGAAGAAGACTTGGAGGAGGTGTTAGAATCACAAGAGCACAGTTTACAAACTAGTCCAGGATGCCAGGATTGTTGTGGGACAATCAGGCAATATCAGCTAACATTCAGCAAGAATGAACATATTTTGAAAACTGATCATGTATTGCCAGGCACTGTTCCAAGCATTTCACAAACATTAACTCTTTCAACTTAATGAAATTGGTGCTGTTAGTGCCCTAATTCTACAGATGAGGCCAGGAAATAGAAAGAAACCCAAACTGCCCAAGGTTACCCAGCTAGTAGACGAAAGAGGTAGAAATCAGAGTACTGGACTTCTGAGCTTGCTCTTCAGAGTCTGCTGTACCATCCAGACCAGTGGCTCTCACAGTGAGTGGCGGCAGGAGCTGTAGCATCAGCTGGGAAGTTGCGAGAAATGCAAATTCTCTGGCTTATCCCAGACTCTTTGCTTCATTTCAGAACCAGAAACCTGGGGAGTGGGACCCAGCAGTCTATGCTTTAACAAGCCCTTCAGGGCATTCTAATGTGGGCTCAAGTTTGCGAACCACTGCTCTGGACCACAAACTGGCAAACTGCAGAAGCCACTTGTTTTTGTAAACAAGATTTTACAGGAATGGAGATTTTCTCATTCATTTAGAAAACAGTCTAAGATTGCTTTTGTGCTACAAAGCCAGAGTTGGTTAGTTGGGCCAAAGACTATATACCTGGCAAAGGGTAAAATATTTATTACCAGCCTTTAAGGAAACATTCACAGATCCTTAGTCTCTGCATTTCAGGGGAAAGCCCTAGCACTGTGCCAGCACATACTACTTACTCACCAGAGAGTTGTAATTATTCAGTGCTTGGTAAGCAAGCCTTACCAAGGTGATTCAGGGGCCCAAAGTACTTTTATCCCAAGGGAAGGCATGGAAAGATGAGTGCAGAACTGGTCCATAATTAATTCTATGCTCCTTAATTATGGCCCAGAGGTAGCTGAACAATTTAGTTGTGCTACTGGTTATTATTTACCAAAGGGAGGACTTTGGGCTGTTATCTCGCTGTATTTTCTTCTGGTGACCCTGAGCCCTGGGATGGCTCTCTCTAAGGTGTGAGCTTTGGTGTCTGGACCATTTGTATGGACCTCTCAAGCCTTAGATTCTATATGACTTTCAATTTCCAGCGAGCAACACCCTGCCTTCCAGGAATCACTGGGGAAGAAGGATTGATGAATAGATTACTTGCCATTCTTACATATCCCCTCAAGTGTAGCCTGCTTTGGGTCTAAATGCAGGGTATTTTTCTACAGATCAGGCTAGTATTTATTTAATAAAGTTTTCCTGTATTGTACTGTCATGTACTAAAGATTCATATACGTTTATAGGTCTTTTGATGACTGTACTGTACTTTGAATTTGCCAGGGTATCCAGATGAGGGGTCTGAGGCTCAGAAAGAGTACATTACTTCTGAGGGCTGCAGAGCTAATGTGTTGTGGTGCCAGGACTTGAGCTCACATCTCTGAGCCCTGGCCCCAGGCCTAAGTGTGCTGCCTGGCCTTGATTTCAGCTCTCGCCTCAGGAGCAAAAAATAAATTGACTCAGAACACTTGTATCTTTTCCTGAGGCCACTTTTCTCTTAGAGAGAAAAGCTTTGCCACCTCCTGAGGAAGTCAGTTACCATGGGAGGGCCCTTTTACTCTCATGGGAAGCTCTAACTATCAGAGTCCTGGTAGGAAGCAAATGATGTCCTTGAACAGGGTTTTTACAGAGAGGTTTTCTAGGGGAAATAGGAGCAGATATAGTTTGTGGGACCCAGTCCAAAATGAGCCCTCATTTACAGGAGTGTTAACCCAAGTATGGGTCCTTCAAAGCTCAGGGGCCTGTGTGTCTGCAGAGGTCACACTCTTGTGAAGCTGGTCCTAAGAAGACTGTGGGTGGGGTCTAGAAAAGTCAGTAGGAGGTTGTGCAATAATCCAGGGATAGGATCAGCAAGAAGCCCTTATGACATCTGGATGGAAAGGGCAAAAAGAAAGAAAAATGACTAGAATACAGAGAGAATAACTAATCTGCAGACTCTCAGCAGAAGCAGGTATCTACAGGGACTCCAGCAGAAAGGAATGTGGGATACAGATGTTGATCTCATTCTCACGCTGGGAGCCTGCTGAAGATTCCTGGGTCCACAACAGGGCAGAGTGTGGTGAGCAGGTCTGGAGTGACCATCAGGAAAGGGTCAGCATCACTGAGGATTCTTACCACCTGTCTGGGATTCAACACCCTCCATCCTGCCTTTCCAGGTGTCTTCCTTTTCTGCTCTCCTGTGACATCTGTTACCAACTGCCACTCCCTAAGGTCAGCTGTAGGAGTTCTCATACTGTAGAAAGAGAACATACTTTTTCATCTTAAAAAAAGTATTTGACATTTATATTGCATGCCACAGAGAACTGAGTTTCTTTGGATGAAAACAAAGAAAGGAATAAAGAAATAAACACCCCAAGAAACAATTCCAGAACTCTCAATTTTTTAAATAAATGTGACTGCTATGGGCAGAGTTTTCATCCCCCTCCCTGTCAAATTTATGTTATGGCCTTAACTTAGAATTAAAGATTATGCTTTTTAGTGGTAGTTAGGTTAAAAATGAGGTCATAAGGCCATGTCTTAATCACAGAAGACTAGCAGCCTTATAAGAAGAGGATGAGCTGTCTCTGTCTCTGGCTTTTCCCCATGTATGCACTCTAAAAAGCCTTGCAAAGACATAGAGAAAAGATGGCTATCAGCAAGTCAGGAAAAGGGCCAAACCAGGCACCTTGATCCTGGACTTAGTGTCTTCAAAACTGGACAAACACATTTCTGTTAAGTCGTGCACCTTGTCTGTGATATTTTGTCTTAGCAACCTGAGCTAAGATAGCGATGGTGTAGAAAGACGGACCCTTTCTCTTGCTTTGGCAAGACTCTAGAAACTGCTGCAGGAGTTGAGGTGTTACCTATTCTAGTTACTGTTCTTGCCCTTTTCCCTGGCAGAGTAGGAAGAGGTGCTGTGTTGGAACTGGGCCAACTTACTCTCCAGTCTTTCTTATCCTCCCTTGGGCCACTGACTCTGTTAGTTCTCACTTTCCTCATTAACTGGAATGCCATCTAGCTTGTGGAATGGCAAATTCTTTAAGCAGATGCCGTTGGTTGCCTGTGTGGAAACTTTTTTTGCTTTCTTACCAAAGCACTCAACATCACTTCCTAACGTTTGGAACACACCGGCTGATTGCCCATTTTCCTGGGTACTGCATGTGATTCAGCTGTGCATGCCCTAGCATCTTAGCTTCTCTGCAATGTTTCCAACTTGACCAATAGCCCCACTCTTGGGAAATCTGCAGCAAGCTGGTGTCCTTTCAGAACAGAAAGTCGCCTCTGGTATTACTGTGGCTGTGCACCGAAGCTTGGCTGGCCCCTGGCTGGAGTTTGAACTCTTTTTTCCCTGGGAAGCACCTTGCCTCTGAGAACAGATCTTTTACCGAAGCCTTCAGTGAACCTCAGGAAGACCTTTCTCCACATCCAGAGCTGTGGCCTTCCTGGTATCTCTGCTTCTATAGGTTCTCTTTTCTAGCTGTCTAGAAATACTGGTTAACTAAGGGCTTGGCTGCAGACGTCTAGCCAGGGCCTCTGGGAAGGGACACAGACACCCGGCAGGCGGGTTTCAGAGAATCATTGCAGCAGCTGCATGGCCGGCTTGTCCCAAGCCCATCATTCATTCTGCATAATTGTTGACCTCTCTGTCTGTACTCTCTATGGAGAATTCCAAGCCATTTTCCAGAGCACAGATGAATATCTGAAATGCACAATAGCACAGGAGTCTGTCACCATCAAAGAATTACAATTCTTTGCAGCAGAGTATGGGAGGGCGAGTTAAGAGAGAAACCCTAGCTCTAGCCAGGATCTCAAAGTCAGGGGGCTTTGGTTGATTAGGCAAAGGAAGCCCCCTTGTGCTGCCACTTGTGGATATTGTCTGCACCTTTCTACACTTCAGGACTGACAGAGGCATCCTTTGTTCACAGATAACTAAGGACCAGAAATATGCTGCCTTTTTATAATTGATAAAGTATTCCAGCTTTCCAGCCAAATCTCTGTGCTTTGTTCAGTCATCTTTGTATAAGACATGATGGAATCTTGACAGGTCTTCAGAAAAGGCCAATTCATCCTTGTGGTCCTTTGTGCTTGCTATTTATTGCCCTTAGAATAAATAGTTCCTTTTTTGCCTACTAAACTTCTTCACTGACCTTCCCAGACAAAACTGATCTCTGCATCCTTTGTCTTCTGATACCTCTTTCTACCATCACCGTGTTTCATTTTCCCACACGTGCGCAGACCTCTGGCCCGTCCTCTTTGATTGTCAAGATCTGGGCAACATTCACCTTTTTATTGCCAATGCCTAGTATATCATACACATTATATAAATTCTTAAAAATAAATGAGTGAGAAAAGACAGACTAAATTCTTAGATGCTACGTACCTACATTAAATTAGGACTGTATGATGTAAACAAGATAAACTTAGACAGATTTAAGCACAAAAGAAAGGAAAAGATAGAAAAGAAAGAAAGAAAGAGGAGAGAAAAAGTGAGTGAGTGCCTTGCATTATATAACTGAAAAATCTGTGCATTCTGGCTTTGGGAGTGGTTTTATTCAGCATTCAAACAATACAGCCAGCAAATATTTGTCAGCTCAGCTTTCTTTAGGTGTTGCCTTTGCCTTTATCCACAGCTTGGTTCCCTCTTGCAGTACTGAGGTGACTGAAGCAGCTGTAGATGCTCTTACTAATGCCAGCAAAGAGAGCATTTCCTTTTCCTTTCTAACAAAAGTCTCATTGGCTCTGACCAGGGTGTGTGCTAATCTCCGATAATCCCTATGGCCAAGGGGCTGGCTCAGGTCAACCTGTCAATCCTTTTCAAAAGAGTGTTGGCAGAATTTGTGGGAAAAGGTAGAATTCCACAAAGGGAAATCAAAATTTTACTTCGTAGGAAGGGATTATGGATGTTGGCCAGACAAACAACCAGTTTTCACTCAATATATCCAGTCCCAAAGGCTTAGTGCAAATAACATATACACAAACAAAACTCTTTCAAAAGGCTTAGCAATCATTTGTAGACCATTTTGTGAACTAAATATACAAACCTGAAAGCAAAATGTAGTCAAGTTCTAGACTCTAGAGTTAAAAATTCCTAGAGAAAACTTTATAAATCATACATCCAGTTAGGTCCTTATTGTTAAATACCACTTTTTATTACATCAGATGTGCGGTTCTTTCCTTTGGTGTAGGTATATGTGCTCCTGCAATTTTATGATTTGGGAAATTGTGGTAAGGTCCATGAGTAAAAACTTACAAGTTTCCAGACACAGATCTGTGCCTCAAATTGCTGACTAGGGTTTTCATCTTTTTCTTTTTCTGTTGCAAATATTACAAATTGAGACAGAAAGTAAATCACAGGTAACATGAAGCATTTTAGAAAATCTTTTCAGCACAAGTATGAAAATTTCTTTCTAGAGAAAGATCAAAGGTGTGAAAAAAGGTGACATTAAGCATGCTGCAAGGGTGCTGGCTGTAAGGTTCACAGGTCCTTGATGCTGCCAGAAGGAAAGGACTTGGTAAGGGGCAGAGAAGGCCTGAAAAGGAAGGAGGTGATTGGTTCCATCTGAACTTCTACTTTCATCTAGGACAAAGTACACAATTAGGGACATAATGTTCTTTCTCCAGATCACTTATTAAAGTCTCTAGTAAAATGAACACTAACCCAATATACTTTGGCACCAGAAGAAGTTTTAGGAAGAAGTCCAAGAAGGGTTGATGATGTATCTCTTTAGATATGAAGATGGGAGAAGTAAGTTGTCAGTGCAGCTATAACAAAGCTTTCCCATTTCTTAGAGTATTCATATTACATAACTATGGTAAGATCAATAGGTATATTATTGGTAATATAATATTAAATTACATTATATCACATAAGCTCTTCTCAGCTTACTTAAGCGTATCTTTTATTATCACTCATGTGAACAAAAGTAAATACAAACAAAATAAATAGGTTTATGGATTTCTGAGCTTTCTTTATATCCTAAGGCTGGCTCATTTGAATTAATCTGCAACATTTTGCCCCCCAGAATATGGTGATCTGCCATTGAAAGTTTTTGGTTTACAATGTTTATTTTCTGAGTACACCAATGTTTTCCACAGAATTTTCTAATTATACACTTTGCAAATTTTATTTCCATTATTCTTTTGATCTTTTTTTTTTTTGTGGTACTGGGGATCGAACTCAGGACCCTGCGCTTGCTAGGCAAGTGCTTATTCCACTGAGCTATATCCCCAGCCCTAAAGAAGGCATCAGTTTTATTTTTATTTTTTAAAATTTTTTTATTTTTTGGCGGTACTGGGGATCGAACTCAGGACCCTGCGCTTGCTAGACAAGCACTTATTCCACTGAGCTATATCCCCAGCCCTATTCTTTTGATCTTACCAGACTTTTTTTAACAGAAAAGTTTTCAAACTACAGCCAACCTTCCAATTCTTGAGTCCACTGTTCTTTACATTGCAATTAACAGATTGTAAGTTTATAGTTTTATATTCCTTCCCCAATAATAGAAACATTTGCTATACCCTCAGCTTATTTCACTTACCAAATTTTTGACCAATGTCGATTACACAGGGATGACCAAAGGAATTTGAAGAAGCATCTGTTGAGAAAGTATCCCAACTTAAAACATGATAAATCATTATGAAATAAACACATTGGTCATGAAATTTCAGTTACCAAGACCTTTAGAGAGCATTCATCACAGTCCACCATTTCGCAGATGAAAGACTGGAAACCAGACATTGAGGGATGGTCTAGCCTCTTTCAGCCTGGGGAATGGAACTCAGGTTCACATTCCTGTCAGGCTCACAATCCTGTATGCTTTGTATGCTGTCTTCCTTCCCATATTCATGGGAATTTACATGAGTCAAAAGGAACTTCTCTTTTTTAAATGTTATTTTTCAAATATAATTCTGATTGCCAACAGACAGTGGTTTTGGAAAAGTCTTGAATCCTTAGGATCCCTCACTTTTCTTCTAACATAAAGATTTTGGATTGCTCTGTTTAGATGTTAAAAAGTAGTAAATTGTCTCTACTGTTGAAGTTGTGTGTGTGTGTGTGTGTGTGTGTGTCTGTGTGTCTGTGTGTCTGTGTGTCTGTGTATTCTGTGGGTAGATATGAAAACAAGAAGACAAAGAACTGAAATGTAAGTTAGGTCTTGAGGAAGTGCATAGAGAAAGATTATCTGTGAAAGTCAATCATCAGGGCAGGCACTTTTATCGAAAGGTAAGAGCAATCCAGGCATGGTGCCACACACCTGTGATTCCAGTACTTGGGAAGGTTGATACAGGAAGACCACAGGCTCAATTTCAGTCTGGGCAAACAACTGACTAAGTGAGACCCTGTCTCAAAATTTAAAGAAAAGAAAATAAAAAGCGTCTGAGATATAGTTCAGTGAGAAGTCCCTGGGTTGAATTTCTAGAACTGGAAAAAAAACAAAGCCAGGTAAAACCCCACACAGGGAGCTCATGGAACCTATTCTACCAAGGTCATGCACAGATCAGGACTATACTCAAAGCATGGGATAAAAACTTGAAGCAAGTCTTTCCAAGGTACACTACTTCAACTTCAGATATCTCCATTTTGTAAGTCCAGTAAAACCATTAGTAACTATGTAGTAAACCTTGGAACAACTGGACACTGAGAAGGCAGAACCCCATTTTTCACCAATCGTAATTGAAAACATGAGAAAGATTCTTCACCCTCCTGTCAGGATTTTTTTTTTAACTGTTTTCTAGACATCTGAAAAAGTAAAATTCCAAGTATGGAAGCCACTTTTGCCCTTGTACCTGATTAATCCTTAACAGCCCAGAGCCAAAATTGTCTGTTGGTTACAAAACAAAAACAAACAAGCAAACATCTTTCATAAGAGTTTTGAAATTCATATTAAATTCATTGGGCTTATTGACTCTACCAGAGCATTCTGAACAATCTCTCCAGATAATTGCACTGTATAAATAGCTGTAACATCCTCCAATTCCCCTGTAATTTAATTCATCTGTAGGTTCCAGAGAAGGCATTGTTGAATGCTGAATGCTGAGGGTTGACCATGTCCTCCTTCCCTCAGCCCATTGCTACGGTGGGTTTTCACGTTCCCTCTGGAGGAGATGCACTGCCCAAGGAGACACAGGTGAATTAGTTGTTTCTGCTTCTTGGGTTCACTGTTCATTTATCTGCTTCATTTTCTATCTAGGCTTTCAAGATGTCCCAGCTTTAGTCAGCCTTGCACAGAGCTGTGGGCTTAAAAGCAGCTTTCTTTTTGGTTACACTTCTAGCTGGGTGATGAAGGCTCCTTATGTTTCTGGATTTGGGGACAGACCTTAAATCTTCTCCTGGACCAGTTAAGTTACTTCAACAAAAGAGAACTGCTTGAGCCGCTTCACTCGTGTTCACCACAAAGAAATTCTATTTCATTAAACTGTAGACTTGACTCATGCTTTGCAAGGTCACAGAAAATGTTGCTTGCAACACTACTGCTCAACGTCACTAATGCCACTGTGCTTGATTTATGGCACCTCTGCCTCTGTGCACCTTGAAAGGGCTTGCCGAGGAACTCCTGCTTCCTCTGAAATTAAGGGGTACAGATAAAGAACTGGATGGTTGAGTGAGAAACAGAAGCATTTATCCCTTGTTTGAGCACCGATTGGTACATAGGAGGCAAAGGAGACTGTTAAGAGACCAAGGGGATTTGCATGGCTTTAGTCTCATTTTATTTTGTATGTGTACACGTGCACAAATGCATGCTTTATATGTGCATGTAAATCTCAAGCCCGAGTTTCTTTTAGAAAAACAAGTAAGATAATCCTGAATTCTAAGCCCTGTTATCTCAGGAAACTAGTCAAGAAAGAAGAAAGAACATTTGTGGGCTGCAGCATATGGTCTCAGGGACTTTGGGCCTGGATTCGAAGATTAACATATGTTCGAGGAACGCGTCATTCAGGCCCCTTAGAGTCTAAGTTTATTTTGATCAAGGACCATGCCTGTTAGCATTTACATATTCCAAAAAGATATTAGTTTGGAAATATTAGGGTTTGGAAATGAGAAACTGAAGTCCTAGAGATTTTTGAGAATGCTCAAAATAATATTCTTAACATATGGTTTAATAAAGTTATTCTTACATATAATCTGGCATTCTTCATATTCTTGTTATTATGGATATGTAACAGTTTAAAAAATTAGAGGCACTTTAAAAGCTTTCACCAAAATAATACACTAAAACAAATATTCAAACACAAGAAAATGCCAGCAATATCACTAAGTACTATGTATTCAAATAATATAATATTTGTCTTTCTTAGCAAAGGAAACATTGCTGCATAGAATCAAGTATCAGAATTGCCAGTGCAGAACTTATTTCTCTGCTGAAATGTGCTGTTTTTAAAGCTCCACTCATAGCAGGTAAAAATTATATTATCCATATAAACTTACTAATATTTTAATGAGAGTATAACTCACCATTAGCAGCTAGTTAGAGCTCCATCTATCTACTGGCACCATGGTCAACAGCTACGTCAAGGTTAGCTCTTGATCTCTTCTTTCCAATATATTTGTGATGGTTAGCTGTGATATGTCAACTTGACTAGATTAAGAAACATTTGGCCAATTAGTAAAGCACAGCTCTAGATGTATATTGGGGGATGTTTCCAGAGATGACTGGCATGAAGGCTGGCAAATGGAGAGGGAAAGACCCAACATGGTTGTGGGTCACATCAACCAACAGGCTTGTAACCTGGATGAAATGAAATGGAAAGAAGGAATTTAATTTTAAAAGTTCCCTTCTTCTCCTTCTTCTTCTTCTTCTCCTTTGTCTTCTTCCTCTTCCTCCTCCTTGTTCTCTTTTCTTCTTCTTTTCTTCTTCTCCTTCTCCTTCTTCAGTGAGTGTGTCCCTGTGCCATCATCTATGGACATTAGACTCCAATTTGTTCAGCCTCCCAATGCAGACTCATACCCACAGCTCTCGATGGAGCTCCCAGGCCCTGGACTGGTGCTACATCCTGGGTCCCTCTTATTTCATGACTTCCAGCTTCTTGGACTGAACAGTAACTGGATTCTCTGGCTCTCCAGAGCACAAATGCACGTCATAGACTCTCCCACCTCTCACATAATTATCAGTTCTCCAGACAACCCCAGTAGAGTGTTCATCTTCTGGTTCCTGGAAATAATGCTTGACTTTTGATTCTGCATGTCAGCCTTGCCAGTTTTACTTTCTGCTTGAAATCAGTGGATTTCTTGAGTCAGTAATGTCTCCATAGTAATTGTTAAATTTTAATTCTCACAGAAGAACTATAATACTTTCTCCAATTCTGTTTACTTATCCCCTGAGTTTTCTTCAGATTGGAGATGTAGGGAAGCATACATTTCCCAAAAAATGCTGAGAAAAGAAATTAGTACATTGACACACTGACTGCATTACATCACAGAGAGTTTCCCCACTGGGCTGAGAGCAGAATCTTGCAGAGCCTATTGTATAATGTGACATGTATGATCCTAAGGCTCCCTGGGCTACACAAAATCATAAAAAGAAAACCACAAAGAAGTGGAGCTAGGAGTGACAGCTCACAAACTTCATCAGTGACACATACAAACAGACAAGAACCTAATAAAAATGGCAGCACAGTTTCATGCCCCGTTAAATAGCAGAGTCATAGAAATACTAAATGTCTTGAAAAAGACCTGAGATTGGCCTATAGCAGTGGGTACCTGAGGGCCCTGAAGTTGTGGGTTATTGTGATGTGCTAGAAGAAGAATCCTCTGAAATCAGGTGCGAAGTTGTGACACTAGGTATGGGTTGGTTGGGTGGCTCATAAAGTGCAGTGAACTGAGGTGGTGGACTAATACTATGTGAGCTCTGTGTGGACGTACATGCACTTGCTTTGTGCGTTTCTAGGCTTTCAACTGGATAGAGTTTTGTGTAGTATTGCTCACAAACTTCTGCACAAGCAAATGTAAAAATCTAGGTCATGCTCTAATTATTGTTCCATATCATTTTCAGAAAAAGGTGTTCACACACTGATTAGGCAGCATTAATCAAAGCGGCTGAATAAAAAAGAATGGCTCTCGGAGGTCTTCTCTATTTCTGAACTGTGCTTTGGATTGGCCAGGAGGCAAAGACGTTCCCTTGGTGGGATATTGACTCTATGATACCTGGGTGAGCTCTGCACGTGATGATGTCATGTACTTGAGTCCCTTCTTTCTCATTCCCTCTCACTCTATGGCATGAGAACAATCCAAGGGTGTAAGACAGAAGGAGTACGTGTGCCAAAGGAGGTGACTGCTCTTCAGTATAATTTGAAAGAAGCTAAAAAGATTTGCTCGCTTCAAAGTATGAGTCTGGCTAGCCTCCCACAATTGACTGAATTGTCTCCACTGGTAACCAAAGCATTATGTAACTATGCTACAGTGGATGTGTGGCATTGGGATTGAGCTGCCCAGAACACCATACAGAAGCATCTACTCTGGCTATCCCTGTGACAACAGACTTTAATGACTAGAACAAGGAATTGTAAATGTTCCTCTTTTTAATGTTTTAATGGTACACTGTGTACTTAATTCACTACTCAAAATCATGTATATCCATAAAAGACCATTTCAGAGAGGTACATAGAAAGTAGCAAAGTAAAATCCTATTCACCTCCTCTGACAACATTTCAGTGCATTTCCTTCTGGTCTAGGAGCAGTAGGTTTCAGTTATGGAAGGAAACAAGACTATGGGACTGGTCATGTGGCAGCATTCCTGGATGGTTTCTTTACTCAGTGTTATCCTCATTCATGAATATAAGAAATGAATGATAGCCCGGGATGCCCAGCACACAGACGACCTTTCTGGTTCTCTTGACTGCCTTTTCTGGTAGAGTTTCACTGCCTAAGATGATCCAAACTTTCCAACTAGTTGTTGGGCTCAGCTGACTTTGAATGCACTATTTGTTTGCCAACTCAGCTCCTGAATTTATTTTCTTGGCTCTTGAATTTGCCTTGTGCAGTTTACTTGGCTACTTGTTAAATTTCTTTCTTGGCATTAGGAATTGGATTCTACTAGTTCTCTGGCTTATGGATTCCAAGTAAGTAGGCTTAATTTGGGTTTTGAATCCTGGCTTTGACCTAGCCTGTACCATAACCACACCATAAGCTTCCTCACTTCCTGCCTGGGCAGGCTAGCAGGCCTTTCTTGGGTACCACAGCAAAGGACTCTGAGAAGGCTCAACATGATGTGTGTGACCTCCTAAAATGTGTGTACTGTGAGGCTACTGATCTTCACCTCTGAATAAGACTTTTCTTAGCTTACACATTGGCATCTTGGCTGATGATAGAAGGATACAGGGCTGATGTTTTGATGATGCTGTTTGGTGATTCCATTATCTTTGTGACAATACCCTAATGCTCACTGGCCAGACTACCTTGATTTGCTTGTCTAAGTCCTATTAGGACTAGGTATTTCTAGAGACCTGAGCCACGGAACACCTCTAAATGAGCCAAATTAGGTAGGAGTTCTGCAGACACCTTTAGTATCACAGCAGCCCTGCACTCCACAGGTCATAGCTTCTCTTCCTCTCCATGATTATGCACTGTCTCTGTGCCATGTTACACTGGCAGCTCTAGGACCCAGGCTACTAGCCCAGGCTTAGACGGAATTTTAATGTTTGGGCTCAACTCAAATGGAATGGTACTCGGGCTTTTTCATCCAGGCTTGTTGTAACTCTGTGGAGTACTTTGGTGAGTAGGACATAAAAAAGAATGATATTTACAAGAATGAAATCTTTTATTTGCATAGAATTTTATATATCATAAAATGCATCCACTTATATGATTGACAAAGGCAGTGGTGATGCTCAGTGAGCGTAGGTGACTTGTGAGGATACACAGCTGTAGGAAAAGGCTCTAGGATTCTGTGTGGTCACCTGATTGCTAGTCCAGGCTGCATTCTAACTTAGCATTACTATATATTGCATTAGACAATTTAATCAGTTCTTAATATCAAGTCAGCATTATAAACTGAAGACCAAGGTAATAATAGCTCTCATTTAATAGGTATACTCTAATAATACAGCACAGGGAATCCTATGGGGTCTATGCACTTATTTAGAATTTAGCGTATTCTTTCATCTTTAAAATCTCTTCATTCTTTTTTCCCATGACTCACAAAATTTTAGAAGCAAATGGATCTTCAGAAATGTAGCTTAGTCACTTCGTTTTGTCAATGAAAAGACCAAGGCCCAAGAGACTCCAGCAGCCGGTAAGTGGGAAGGATGGGGCTTTGACCCATTTTCTGATTTCTTTCCAGTACTTTCTCGTACCTTCATCTGTCTAAGGGACAGGAGCTATGTTCACTGCTTCTCCCCTACCTCCTCACTCCAGTTCACACACAAGGCCTAGTGCAGTCTTAAAGGACCTGAGACCTCCCCAGGGTTAGTGTCCTAGGCAAGCCAAGACACATGGTTAAAAGCCAGGTACAAGGTGAGGTAAGATCTCCTTCATGGCTGTACCTCAGCCTTCACCCCAAGTAAGGCAGCGAGTTGGTGGTGCATGATGGGGTGGCCAAGCCCTGGGCATTTTCAGCAGAGGAGGGGAGACATATGCACTGAGTCCCAGGCTTCTGCTGAGCTGCTTGTTCCACTCCCATTTCTGCTTCTTTTTGCCGGGCTCCACTATCAGCGATCCGAGGCCCCATAGCTCTAGCCGTACTGGGAGGTGCCTGCGAACCTGATGCTGGGCTGCTACTTCCAAGCCAAGGCGGATCACGGGGCCTTGCACTGCTCATAACCAGAAAGTATCTGTGTGGGGAATGATATGGAGGGGCTTTGCCATCTTTATTAGCTCTGTTTTCTTCACACAGTGCAGTGCTTAAACTCTGTCAAACTCCAAGGGCAGAAGTGAACTAGGAATCACCATTGTAAGTGCAATAGCTGAAATCATTTATTGGGCAGGTATGTTGGCCAACTTTCCTTGCTTTCTCACTT
This sequence comes from Dinomys branickii, assembly GCA_004027595.1. Taxonomy (NCBI): domain Eukaryota; kingdom Metazoa; phylum Chordata; class Mammalia; order Rodentia; family Dinomyidae; genus Dinomys; species Dinomys branickii. The sequence continues at coordinate 72,953 of PVLD010007779.1, forward strand.
AATTCTCTTTTTTTTTTTTTGCAGTACTGGGGATCGAACTCAGGACCCTGCACTTGCTAGGCAGGTGCTTATTCCACTGAGCTATATCCCCAGCCCCTCACTTAATTCTCTTAGGGACTTTATTTTCCCCTCAGGTGAGGAAAGGGAAATGCAGAGGGGTGACTACTTTAAACTTTCATGGCTCCTAAAGGTTGATGTCATGATTTCAGCTGAAACCTCCCCACTCCAAATTCTGTATTTCTGCCAGCATGAAGGGCAACGTGTGGTAGAACTAAATCACTGGCAGTGAGTGCTAGATGTCTTTGTTCACTGAGGGTGCAGCACATTTGGCGAGAGTGCCTGGCATAGGCAGGACCAAGATACTGAAGGAGAACTTTCAGAGCCAGTTACTCCCCTTCAGCCTGAATTCTCCCCCATCAAAGATAGTATTTGGCCTGTTTTGTTTGTTTAGCCTAGTTAAATTTTATGCAAGCTCTGTGAACTCCGGGTACTGTGGACATGAGATTGTCTTCTCAGTCTGCAGGTGTAGGTGCCTACCATTTATGTATACTCTGCTGACTTGCCTAATATGGCAAAACTAGTACCCAGCATTTATACAGTGTCATCAGAGCTGCCTTTCCACACCAGCCATGTGGCTGAGACAGTTCCCCAGCACTTTTACCTTCACACCAACTCAGTAGGCAGTGATGCTGTGTCTGATTATCACACTGCAGCATGCAAAGGGCTCAGCCAGGATGCCTGCATCCTAAGGCAAATAACCGGCTTCCACTGGCACATGCTTCTCATTTTTGGCAACTTGCATTTCCTAAGCAGCAGAGTGAGGTGAAAGGGCAGATGCACTATATAACTTGAGGCAAGTTTCTTATTGCTGTGAGTCCCGAACAAAATATATGTAGCACTCATCTCTAACTTTAGAGAGCTGTTCAAGGGACTACTGTATGAGCACTGTAGGGATCCAATAAACATAGCACGTTTCTTACATCGTTCTTCTCTCTGATTGCTGTTTTCACTTTTTATTTTTTATTGGTACACATTTGAAGTATGCTCTGTCTGGTGTTTATCTGTCCCCCCAAAGCCCCATGTGGTCAGAGGCAGGGCTTTTTGTGAGGTGGCTGGATCTAGAATGTGTGACATGAATTGATTCAGGTGCAATAGTTGGCTCAAGGGCACTAGGACTAAGGGTGTGAGTGCTCCTTGCCCTGGATAAGTAGTCTGGATAAAATAAAAGGGGCAGAAAGACACTATTCAGGTCTCTTGCTTGTTTTGTTACTTTCTGATTGCCATGAACTTCTCTTCTACAAAGCCACCCTGCCTTGGACCCAGCCAATTATGGACTGAAACCTCTACAAACTCACAGCTAAATAAACCTTTCCTCCCTTAACTTTGGGCATCAGGCATTTTGTCTCAGCAATGAGAAAAGTAACTAAGACATGGGAGTTGGTACATGTGTATAACACATCTTAATTCTCTTTTTCATCTGCTTTTCCTCTGTTCTCTGTCCATTTCCCTTTTGTAAAAGGTCTGTCTTCCTATGTCCTATTATCTTTTACTTTGTTCTTTATTTATATTTTGGATTTCTCATATAAGAGAAACCAAGCAACACTTAAGCTCATGTGTTCAATTTATTTCACTTAAAATTGTGGTCTCACAGTACTCCACTTTCCTACAAATGACTCAAGTGTTTCCTTCTTTATGGCAGAGTAGTATTCTGTTGTGTGTAAACACCACACTTTCTTTATCCCTTCATCTGTTTATGGACATATAGGCCTTTTCCAACATTCAGCGGTTAGGAATTGTGCTACTATAACAATGAGTATGCATGTATCACTGTAATATGCCTTGGCGCTTTGTGGAAGACACTTAGAAGGGGAATAGCTGAGCCAAATGGATTTTTTATTTTTAGTTTTTTTGAGGACCCACCATAATGATATCCATAGTGGCTCTACAAGTTTACATTCCTGCCAACAGTGTAGAAGGATTTCTTTTACCCTTCAGCCTTTCTAGTATTTTTTATTATTTGATTTCCTAATGATAGCCTTTCTTTCTGGGATAAGATGGAATCTCAGTGTTGTTTGAATTTTCATTTCTCTGATGGCCAGCAATGTCAATCATTTCTTCATATATTTATTGGCCACTTAGACTTTTTCTGAGAGGCGTCCATTTATTTCAGTTTCTCGTTATTGAGTCCTTTTATGTAAGGTTCAAGTTCATTAATTCTTTATATATTTGAGATATGAATCAGTTATTTGTCCAAAAATGACTGAGAAAAATTTTTCCCACTTTGGAGGTTGTTTATCCACTCAAGTGGTTGTTGTGCAGCAACTATTTAATTTGCTACGACACCACTTGTTGGTTTTTGGTGTTACTGGGCAACTGGAGTTCTGTTCAGAAAGTCCTTGCCTCTGTCTGTGCACTCAAGAGTTTTACCTATTTTATCTTCCAGCAGATTGTTTCTCTTTTAACATTTAGATTCTAACCAATTTTGACTTTATTTTAGTACATAGAGAGAGATTTGGGTCTAGATTCAATTTTTTGTATGTGAATAGGCAGTTTTCCCAGCACTTTTTATCAAAGAAGCAATCATTTCTCCAGTGCATGCTTTTGGCCCCTTTGTCGATGCACAGATGCCTGAATGTGCCTAGGGTTGTTTCAGCATCTTCTGTTTGGTTCCATTGATCCATGTGTCTTTTTTGGTGTCCATATAATAATTTCATAAATCACTGTAGCTTTGTAAGGTAACTTGAAGTCTGGGACTGTGATGGCTCCTGCCTCGCCCTTGTTGCCCGGGATTGCTTTTGCTGCTGTGGGTTCTTTTCTGCATCCATGTTAATTGTGGGATTGTTCTTCATAGTTACACAAGGAATGCGATTGGTATTTCAATGGGGATTGTGTGAAGTCTGTGTATCAGTTTTGCAAGTATGACCATATTGGTAGTAGTCATTCCTGGGCGCTTAGGGCCCTGCACCAAACCATAGCTATTCCTCCCCTGAATGGGAAGGACTTTCTCATTGTAGGAGTCTGTGGAAGTCTGTTGGTGGAACATCACTGATATCTCCACCCCACCACTCCACTCTGGTCTTTGTTGAGTGCAAAGGAACTAGGACTCCTCTGTCTCAGATGAAGTTAGACTCCCCGGGAGAGGAAAGGGAGACATAACATCATGGATGTAATCAGCAAAGGGCATGTGTGGAGGCCTGGTTAAAGAAAAAACCCTAATGTGGAACAGAGTTATGGGGAAGGAAAGGAGAGAAGGCCTCTGGCCCACTTCCAGAGGTGGACCCTCCTAGACAGACAATACACAGGCATGGAGCTGGACATCACCCATCTCCCACCACATGCTAACATCCATTTCTACTTATATGCCCAAGCAGACTCTCAGATCTGCTCTCTCATCTGTTTCTGTTCCCTTGTAAGCCAGAGAGACTTTGAACTGTGGGGGAGACAGATGATCACAGAGAGGAAGCAGCAGCTATACTAACACAGGTCAGAATGGAAGCAGTGCTGAGGGGCATTCCAGCACATTAGCAAGCATGTATCGGGTGCTTATAGTGTTGGGATAATTTTCATATGATTTTACTTAATTCTAACATCTCTAAGGGATAGATCACACTTGGCTAATTTCTTGAATTTTGAAGCTGAGATGTGATCCTCTGTAGGAACTTAGCCAAGATGTACTATTTGTTAGCAGCATTCTGTGCCAGTTGCGTCTGTGATGCTGTTTACTTCTCAACTCTGGACCTTACAGCTGTCACTAGAGAGGTTATTTTGAAATTTCTAGGAAATAAAATTGCTGAATTTTTCACCAACCTTGTGCATGAAGTTGAAGGTGCATCAGTGTGGCCTGTGGAACCTAAGGAGCCTGTGTTGGTAAGGTTATCTCTAAAAATTTCTACCACCCGAAGATCCAAATGAACTTTTCTCTTCATTACTTGGGTGGAGTCCTTCTTAGGTACTGGGCACAATAGGTCTGTCCAAGATAAAGGGTGTCTACTCAGGTCAGAATGACAACACGGGAGTGTTTCTTCATAGTGATCAGTTGACCACATAAGTCATTCAAAGCAAAGTGCGCATCAGATGCTCATGAAAGACCAGTGCCTAGAGGAAGAAGACATCAGAAGTGGATAAAGCTTTTGTGCCAGGATCTTTTCCCACATGCTCTTCCTGGTTCCAGTGACTGAGACCCCTGAAGCACTGGGCAAGGGAGCCCTGTGTTTTGGTTACTTTTCTCTCATTGCTGAGACAAAATACCCAATGCCCAAAATGAAGGAAGGGAAGGTTTATTTAGCTTACAGTTTGTGGAGGTTTCAGTCCATACTTGGCTGGTTCTGAGGCAGAGTGGCACATGGCAGAGGGCAAACGTTCATGGCAGCAAAGCACAGCAAAAACAACCAGCAAAAGGGAGGAATGGCTGCAAGCAGCCTCTTTCCTTCCCTTACATTGTAAACAGCCTGCCCCCACCCAGGGGATGTGTAGCTCTCACAGTCTCCATGCCCTCCTCTTCCACAGGATCAGAATGTGTACAAATTAAGTACCTTGGCTTCCTGCTGAGTCACTCAGCCAAACCTCTAACCTCCCCAAGTTGACACAATGTATAAACCATAACAATCTACCCCTTGTCAACTTGGCAACCAGACAAATTTCTTTAAAGCAGTAAACCAGTTTCCTGATACAAAGACATTATATTACATTAGAACAATAACACTTTGCACTGGTACAAATGAAAATTAAACACTTCCAACATTTAAAGGCACAAAATAAACATTGCCATTCCAAAAGGCACCAAAAGGATAATATAAATGGTTTTTCTTTTTTTTGGGCGGTACTGGGGATCAAACTCAGGACCCTGCGCTTGCTAGGCAGGTGCTTATTCCACTGAGCTATATCCCCAGCCCCAAAAAGGTAATATAGAGCATTGGGACCAAAGCAAGTCCAAAATCCAGCAGGGCTACCATTGTGTCCTGTAATTCCACATCCAGCATCTGAAGCAACTTGTGGCACACTGTGAGCTCCAAAGGGCTTGCATGAGTCCACCCCTATGGCACTTCTGGTGGTTACAGCTCCCACAGCTTCTCTCTTAGGCCAGCTTTGCTCCTTCCTTGCAGATTTCCTCAGATGACTCACGGTCCTGGCTTTCCGGAACTTCTGAGGTCTCCTGTGCACCTTTTGCTTCACTCTCACAGCCTCACATATTGCCCTCTCAGGGACACACTGCCTGGCCTCCCAGGCCTGAAATCTGGGTGGAAGCCTCTTTAACCTCAGAACTCTTGCATTCTCCACGCACCTAAAGCCAGGGCCATGTGGATGATGCCAAGGTCTGCTGCCACCTGGAGCAGTAGCCAAACTTTCCTCTCTCTTAGCCATAGGGGTCGAGCGCGTGGATCGCTGGGCACACTGAATCCAATTCTGAGGAACAAATTCTCTATGCTGCCTCCATTCTGGAACCTGGTGCAGCTGCCGCCACCATTCTGGAACATGGCACTCTGCAGCTTCCTTCTCAAGGCAAGGGCTTTCACCTTTGCAGTTTTGAGGCTGCAAAATGTGGAGACTTGCTGCTTCTTGTGATGCCCTCAGGCCATCTTTTCCATTCTCTTGCTACTTCATAGCAATAGAAATCTCCTCAGCCTTATTTGCAATCCATAGCTTTACTGGAGCTTCCTTTCTGGCCAAACTTGCAACATTTTAAATCATCCTGCTGGGCTCTTTGCTCTTGGTTGTCAATATAAATCTGGCTAAAAGCCCCCAACAATAGCCAGGCCACTGCCCCAACATTCGACTGCCTTGAAATTTCTTTTGCCAGATTAATCAGTTCACTGCCACCCTTAATCTCAGTCTTAGGCAAAGTCTGTGGACATGAGAAAAATGCAGACAAATTTTCTGCCAAGGTATAACATACGTCGTCTGGAGTCCAACAATCAATGCAGTCCTTCTTCCCTACAGAAACCTCCAAACCTGGTCTTTATCAGCAAGATTTCTATCGGCCTTCTGGTCTTCTGAACTCTGGCCAGAATCTCCCATACAGAACAGCTGAAGGTGTTCCAGCGCATCTCTTTCAGGTAACATCTCTGAACCTTTCCAAACTCTTCCTACAAGCCATTTCTAAAGGCTCTTGAACCACATGGTCAGGCATAGTATCCGTTCCTTTTTTTTTTTTTTTTTCCGGGACCGGGGATCGAACTCAGGGCCTTAGTGCTTAGTGGCAAGCACTTACCCCACTGAGCTGTACCTCCAGCCCCTGCCGGTCAGGCATAGTAATAGCAACGACCCCACTCCACTGGTACCAAATTCTGTCTTGGTTACTTTTCTCTCATTGCTGAGACAAAATACCCAATGCCCAAAATGAAGGAAGGAAAGGTTTATTTAGCTTACAGTTTGTGGAGATTTCAGTCCATACTTGGGTGGTTCTGAGGCAGAGTGGCACATGGCAGAGGGCAAACGTTCATGGCAGCAGAGCACAGCAAAAACAACCAGCCAAAGGGAGGAATGGCTGCAAGCAGCCTCTTTCCTTCCCTTACATTGTAAACAACCTGCCCCCACCCAGGGTGCGGGTAGCTCTCACACAGTCTCCATGCCCTCCTCTTCCACAGGCTCAGGATGTGTACAAATTAAGCACCTTGGCTTCCTGCTGAGTCACTCAGCCAAACCTCTAACCTCCCCAAGTTGACACAATGTAGAAACCATAACACCCTGTGATGACCCCTTGCTTAGCCAGCCACTCACCACTAGCCCTCATTCCAGCCTCATTCCTTCTGTTCCTCAGAAGCCTGCTCCTGTGAATCTTGAAAGGTATGAGAAAAAAAGTGCATTTCTTTTTGCCTTTTCCCAGCTTTTACAACCCCATTTTCCATTTGTCTTCTCTGTCAAGTTAACAGCACAGAACTTAGAACTCCTGATGCTGCAGCCCAATGGGAGGAAAACCGGTGTGAATAAGTCAAATGAAAATGAAAGCCAAGTTCATTCCTTCACATTTTCGCTCAGTAAAAGGTGACTGAGTGTTTCTGTGCCCGGGATATAGATGCTGTGGATGCAACTCTGACAAAACAACTTTATTATTCTCATGATGTTTCGCTGTAGCGGGGGATACAGATGGAAGATATGTTTCAGTTAGGGTTCGTCAAAAAGCTGACACGAGGACAAGGATTTGCCTGCCGGTCGTTTATTTAGGAGATAATGTCATGAAGCATGGTAAGGAAATAGAGACGTGAGGCAGAGCAGTGAGAAATGTCAGAGATGGGTGCATTATTGAGTTGGCTTCTAGTGTGGACCCCACTGAAGACCTCCTGAAAATCAGCGTGGAAGGATACTTAGGATTTTCCTCTTAAGAGTTGAAACATGGGGGCATTTATCTACAAACTCTCACCTTCCTTTCTTATCGTGATGGTAACTTCTTAAGAATTTTGGTCTGCTCTGCACACGGGCTGAGTATGTTTCTACGGCCAAGGAAAATCAGTAAGATCAGCAGTCATAGTGCGGAGGAATGCCGCAGGCTGTGGGGAAGTGTCTGTGGTGATCCCAGGAAAGGGCAAAGATGTGGTCAACAGCATATGCAAAGGGCGTCCTTAAAGATTGCTGCATTAGGCAAGAGTAAGTGCTACAAAGGAGAATACGAAAGGGTCTAGAGTAATATTTGGAGGTGGGGTGATTGAATGTCAGGATGTCAGGCAAGATCCCTCTGAGGAGGTGACAGTGGAGGAAAGTGCTGGAAGAAGAGAGGGACTGAGTCGTGCACTCACCTTGAGGAAGATCCTCCTCACAAAGGGAGGAGAGCATGTGAAGCCTTGAAAGCAGTAGTGAGCTTGGGTTTATTTTCAAGATAGAACTAATGGTACTTGCCGACAGAGTGGGTATGGTGTATGGGAGAGTAGAGTCGTAAGCGATTCTAGGGCCTTGTAGTAGAACATCTGGCAAAATGAAACTTCCATTTATTGAGACAATAAAGTATAAGGAATATAGTTGGGGTGCATTAAAATTAAGATTTCTGACATTTTAAGTCTAAAACGATTTTTAGAAATCCCAGTAAAGATGTTAACAGCTGTATCAGTTTGTCTGGAGTACAAGGCAGAAGTTAGTTTCATAAATACAAATTTGGGAAGCACAGATCAGCATGTAGATTGTATTTAGTACAGTAATTTAGAATGAAATTACTAGGCCAAATATATGGAGAAAAGAGAAGCCCTTGGTTCTAACCTGATCCATTGTACTGTGTCATCAGTGCGACTCATTTATCTTCCCAGATCTTCTCAAATTCCCATTCAAAATGTATTCTTGTTTTCTTCTCATCTTGTTAATTCTAAACCACTTCCAAGAAAGAGGCTGGCTTTTAAAATCAGTGAGGTTTGGCTTAAATTCTGTCCTGGGCTCAGTTGCCTCTTCTATAAAATGAAGGTATTAATACTGCCCTCACAGACTTGCTGGGAATTGATTAATTATAGAAAAGTGATCTGTTATGGACCTCCTCGAATTTCATTCTAGAGAGATTCCTAGATAGGACAGAGCTAAAAAATTTATTTTCCTCCCCCTCAAATCTTCTCCCTTCCTTTTCTGTTTGAGTTTCTCCAGCAGATAGCTGTAGTAATTATTATCTGCACAAACAATAGATGCACTCCATCTTCTTCTCTGTAGTTTCTGATTTTAAATTATAAAATTTAAATATTAACCTAAATACTACTAAACCACTATGTGTTTGATATACAGTAGTTTGTTTAATGAAATCAAAGATTTCTTGAAAATAGGGACATATTTTACACTTCTTTTTCTTTCTTAGTTTAGAACATATCACTAAAGTGATAAGTTCTACAGATTTTCAGTGGATGACTAAATACATATTACACAAATGGGCTGTCCTTACCTTTAAGTGCAAAAATGATGTAGTTTAGTGTTGGTGTAGATGGTCCTGAAGATTTCTAATGTAGATGGCTCATACATAATTTATTTATGTTTTATGATTATATATAATGGTTGTATATAACTAAATTATGACTTATGAATCCTATAATGAAGCATTTATTTGTTTTTGGTTTGTCTTTGTAAACTTAAATAATTCATTATGGACGTAATAAAGCATGGGATTTGGGAAGAGGCATGAGTTCAAAGTCCAACGTAGTTTGCTGGCTGGGTGACTTTGGGTATATTGGTTAACCTTTCTGGACCCAGTCTTAAGGAAAGGGAAGTAAGCATACCTACACATTGGTTTGTATGCACTGAATATGGTGTCTTGTGAAAGTGTTAGCAAAGCATCTGGAAAGCAAGCAATCGGCATAGAATACATTTTTGGTTATTTTTTTCTCTTCCTATTTCTTTAAACTGCATCTCATGAAGAGTAAAGATCTAAAGCTGGCATCTGTATGAGAGCACTTTGAAAACTAGAGTTCTGAACACCTGTAAGGCATTAGCATTACCATTGTAAGCAAGGAAGACAAACTAAGAAAGGCGCACTCTGTTCTTAGAGGGGCAGCTTCTGCAAGAGGCTAGTGTCAAAACTGCAGATAACTTTTTCCTAAATCAGATCGCACAGTGTTCATGAGTGAGGCGTGACCCATGGCTGACTGCTGGTTATCTTTCTCCAGAGAATCTCTAATAAGTTACAAAGTCATAGCTATCTTGTTATTCTGTAAAACGCAAGACAATAAAGTCCTTTACTTCCCTTCTTTTTGCTTGCTTTTACCCCTATGTCCCCAATGCCTTGGATCTGATTAGAATTAATGAGGGAAATGTTGGTAAGTGTTGATTTTCATCTCTAACCCTTGGAGAGGTTGGACTACCAGGAAGCATTCCAAAGTCAAGACTCCCATTAAATGACCTTGTTAAGTTTTCTGCTATTGTCTTCTACTTCTTTTTCTTTCAAATTGTTGTAATTAAGAGAGTGCCCATTAAATGATTTTCTTTTGTTGGACAGACTATGTATTATAATACAGCCAAATTCTATACTCATCGTAAATCCCTACACCAGTGCCAACAAAATGTCAGTGCCTTTCCTCCTGCAGCAGTTGAAAAAGCAGAGGAAGGTCACTTAATGACTGTTTGGGGGAAACCACTGTAGCTTACAGCCAATGGCCTTCTACGCTTGAATGTCAATAAGGTGTTCTTTTTTAAACCAGGGTCCCTGGTCTTCATGAAGTAGGGATTAAAAAATGTGCTGGCATCAAAGTGTCTCAGAACAACAAACAGCCAACAAATCTTAAGCTAAAGTGATGTTGAATTGATCCACACAGACCTGAAAAATGTCCCACTCTGGGGATCTTGGAGGATCAAGATATCCATCATCCTCATGCTGTGTTCTCATGCTGTGATTACACCTCTGGGTCACTGTGGCCAAGCTCCCTAATGAAAAGGAAATGTTCCCATCAATTGCCCAGATGTTTGGCAGGGGGTAGACTAAACATCTGGTTGATTGACTGGTTTTCTTTCCAGCCAGATGTTTGGTATCAACAAAATACAGCATGTGAATAGGCTTTTTAAAGCATACATCACATCTAGCTTTTCGAGGTTCTTTTATATTAATATAATTCTTGACTCTGCGGTGGGTTCCTGTTTGCTTTACTCACTGTGTAATTTTTTTTCACATTTTTTAAACCCACTACCCGTCATCAGCTTTCTAACCCTCTTTATTACCTTTTTCTACACAGATAGCCCTGGAAGATTTGATAGTAGAAATTGTAGCAGTCCAAAAATGTATGACCACAAATAAGATGTTTATATATATTTTCTTGGCACAAAATATTTCACAAATCTCTGTACCAAATTTTGTGTATAGTGCCATCTAGGTAGTATATGCTACTTATTAATGCCACTGGATATCCTGTACTTTAGATATTTTAGTGCAGATTTTGTGTTAACATGTAAGTGCCCTTTCCACCATCTTCTATTGGCCCACCTTAAAGAAAGTCTTTTAAGTAGCACTGAATGAAGCACTTGGGATCTGAAATAGTGCAGGCTGGAATTACTCGTGTGCTGTGGTGGAAAGAGCACTGGAATTAAGCATCAGAATTTGAGCTCTAGACTGCAATTCATTCACGGTGTTTCAATGAGCTAGGCTCATTTCCCTAGGCTAGATTCAACTCTTTAGGCTTCAATATACCAGATCTAAAAAATTATAAATACAATGAAGTCTTGCAAGAACCCTCCCAGGTCTAATCTGTGATTTGCTGAAACTAAGGGGGTGATAGATGAAATATAACCCATGTCATGGCACCGAATTCACATTGATGTCCAAGGATAAAATTCTCTATAGGTTAAAAGAAACTTTGCATAGCACATCAGTGGTTCTACTTACTTCCAAGTGTTCCTAGGGTGGTGATGTATTAAATATATTAATATGCCATAGTGCATTGGTATAGAAAGTTTGAATATTACCAAGAAAAATAAGTATACTGTATGTGGTCTGAGCATGGACAAAATGAAAGGTAGTGATTATCTACTATCCTGGTAAGAGGGATCTGGGTGCAGATCCTGAGTGGAAACTGGCAAAAGTGAGGAAGACCCCAGAGAAAGAGGATGGGAAAGTAAGGCAAGTAACTTCACTGATAGCACAATTTTGTCAAGAACAGGGATTTACCTTCTAGATTCTGCTGGGTCATAAGATCTCAGAGTCAACTGAGTAAAGACTGTAAATGATCCAAGCATTCAATCAGTCATTGCTTCATCTTTGAAAGCTGAAAATGACTGCATATCTTCCCCAAAAACAGATTTCTATGACTGGGGGTTTTAAAGAAAATAAATAAACCCAAGGGTACAAGTTTGTGATGTATTTTAGATAAAGTTTCTGAACTTTCTAGATTGTTTTGTTAATCCTTTTGGAAGCATTTTCTAAAAATGTGAGTTTTGTGAAATGCTCCACTAGTCATTCAGAAAGTGGGTAGCTGTTATCAGTTTTAGCTTACTATTAAGTTCACAGAGCAGTAGAAAACCAAACAAACAAAAAACCCAACTAAACTGGCCTGTCTGCAAGTTTCCAAAAATAAGACTGTGAAACTTTAACTTCTGTTGCTATCATATACTTAATGAAAATCATTTTGTGGGCACTGACCATATTTTCTTTACACACAAAAAAGTTTGTTTTGTTGTCTGTTTGTTAGAAGTTCTGGAGTTTTATCTTCCATGGGTCCAGGCTCTTCTACTAAGGTTTTTCACTTTTCTTCATTCATCCCTCTTATTCTTATGCAGAAGAGATCAAGGTCTGGGGAGAAGGGACAGCTAGAATAAAGCTCCTAATCTTTCATCCAGATCCTTTTTTCTTTTGAAAATTATACCTTATCTATCAACTCAAACTTCCCATAGGATCTTTCTAGAGTGTTTTTTTTATCAGCTTGGGCAGCTAATATCACCTGGGAAAGGAAGGACGGAAAATGTAGATGCCTTTCTCCATGGCATATCCTTTTCATGCAAGATTAGTTCTCAGATTCCTGACCTGGGCTCAGGGCAGCTCTTCCTAGAGACCTGGGGCCAAGGTCACCTCTCAGTGATCTCCTGGTGCTCTGGTTCCACAGCAGCACCCAAGAATGGCTCTAACATATGTGGCCATATGGATTCAGTTTCCTTCACTACCCGAACATTAGCGTTTTTGCTTTGTTTGTGCACAGACCTGCCTTACTCAAAATTCCTGCACTGCTGGGCTCCCTCTGCCACAGAGCTAGGGATGGGATGAGGTTAAAAAAACACAAAGACAGAAGAGAGCTCAACCAGCTCATTTTGTATAATAAAATCCATTCTACTGTGGCCCTAATTTCATCAAGTAATATGAGTCAACATCAGATGTTAATAAGAGAAGGTTTCCAATTAGATACTGTCTGACACTGGCCCTGCTTCTCAGTCACCTTCAATTGTCAGCCATAAAAAAGGACAGTTCAATATGATATGGATCATTCACTGCACATCTCCACAACTCATTTATGACAAACACAACTAACAGAGCATGGGGAACTACAGAATTGTTTTTCATTATCCTGGCACACTGGCTTCTGACTACAGCTGTAATGATCCTCAGTGCTTTTCCATACAGCACATTTTTAATGAACAGCCTAAGATGTGATAGCAGCCAGAATTCCTACTGAAAACTTCAATAACCATTTTGTTTTCAGAAGAACAAATGGGCCTCAAGAAAAAGAGAAGGAGAGAAGAGATTTATAAAAAAATGTTGTTTGTTTTTACAAGTGGAGTGCGGTCTGGTAGGAGATAGGACATTCCAGCAGCATTTGGGAAGGGAAAAGGCTGGGAGGCCCAGGATCTGGAGCACTAAGTTACAGAGAAACTCAGAGATGACCACAGGCCCAAATTAATTTGCCTGAAGTAATGTGAAAGAGTAGCATTTTATGAAGGCCAGTGCCAGAGTCTACTTAATTCCAAGGTGGTGAACATGGTGCGCTAGATTCTCTGGGAAGTAATGTTATTTAAAGGCAGGTATGTGTCAGTGCTCCAGCCAGGATTCCTCCAGTGGGTGGAGATATGGAGCCAGGAAATGAATCCCAAGATCTGAAGATGCAAATTGTAGGATCAGTGAGACTCAGCCAAACAAGCAGACTGAGGTACCTTTAACATTTAATAAATGAATGCATTCTTAATTTCAATTTTTATCAGTATATGTTTACAGCACATAATGATTACACTCATCTGGGAAGTTGGTACATATATATATATATATATATATATATATATATAAAACACTTTTAAATTATTTTTTATCTCTTTCCTCTCTTCTCCATACTCCAACCCCTTCCTCCCTTTGTCTCTTTGTCCCCTTAGATTTTGCAAGAGGGTTTAATAAATGGGCTTTATATAAATGTTGAATATTCACTTTCTGCCAGATACGATACTTAGGTACTGACAGTGAGCAAGATAGAAAGTGTCCGGGGAAAGGGAGGCATATGCAGGTAGTTGGGGTCCATGCTATGGCAAGGCAGACAGAAACCTCTGAAGCTTAGTACATGCAAGAGCTTTAGCAGATGTAACTCTATTTCTCTTCACTTAGCAGGGATATTATCAAATCTAAGGGCTACTATTTTGATTACAATAGTCATTTCAATCAACCACATCACAACATCAAGCTACACAGGTATTCGAGTTGGGCAGTGGTTGTGGGAAACAGGTTCCAGAAAAGCATGGGTACGGAGAAAAAGACAGATAGGCCTAAGGCAGACAGGCATCTCGGGTACTGGTGGGCATGGCAAAGCTATTATCTTGGAATTTAAGCTAACACTAGGCTACATAAAGGAAATATATGTAAAATACCAGCAAAATGGAGATAAGGATGTAACCCGACCTTTCTCTAATCCATGGGCCTTCCTACATGCTTTTTTCCTGGTTCAGGAGCTAGCCCTACACAATTCTTCACTGGGAACAGGAAGGTGAGGGAAAGCAGGTTACGTATATCTATCTCTCCAGGGAGGCTTCTACATTTAATTATCTCATTTATTTAGGAGGCAGTTTTATAGAGTCAGTTTTGATGTCCTCCCATTTAGTTGAATTTATGAGCTCATTTCAGTAGCCCTTATTTGAATGGAAGAGTCACCATCCCACAAGGCCACTGCTCTTGGTACACATGGCTCTACAAAGTCAGATGTCACAAGGAACAGATATCAAAACAATGTTATGCAGCTCCAAAATAAAATTAAGAGATGGGAAAGACCTCCAAGGGACATGCTTTAGCACCTTTATGTCCATAGAATATGACTTTCTGTCCCTGCTGGAGGGATCTGATCCAATCAGGAATTATATTACACATGGCAGACTCTGCCACTGGCCTCGGAAGACAAATCTGGAAAACAGTGAATCTCATTTTTACTATTTCTTTATGCTCAATCTTTATTTTTCTCTTTCTTTGTTGGGTCCCATTAATCGTAGTGGTGTCGAATTTTTCCTCTCTTGCTGTTAAAATACTTCTGCGTCTTCAACGTAATTATAACTTTCAATATTTGTAGACTTCCTTGTCTTCCCTAAGTCATTAGCCAGGTCATGCATATTTAGTAATTTTAATATTGTAGACTCTCTTCATAAATCAATGTCCATCTCAGATGCCCATTTCTGGATTAGGTCTTTGAATTTGGACAGGTACATGTTTTTAAATTCTTTGTATGTTCTAGCTAGAAGACCTTTGTCTGAGGGACAGCCAGCTAGGATTTTTTCCCAATTTGTGAGTTTTCTTTTTACTTTGCTGGTGATCTCTTTAGATGTACAAAAACTTTTCAGTAGGATGAAGTCCCAATTATTGATTCTTTGAAGTGTTTCCCTTGCAGCTTCATTTTTGTTCATGAACTCTCTGCCTACTGTGGAGAGCCGTTTGGAGATTTCTCCGCAAACTAGGTCTAGAGGTTCCATTTAAACCAGCTATTCCTCTTCTGGGTATTTTCCCAGAAGATTTGAAAACATCATATCACTCTGATATATGTGCACCCATGTTTATAGCAGCACAATTTGTAATAGCTAAAATGTGGAAGCAACCCAAATGCCCATCCACAGAAGACTGGATTAAAAAATTGTGGCATTTTTATATAATGGAATATTATTCAGCTATAAAGAAAGACAGTTTGGGGGACTTTGTAGGCAAGTGGACAAAACTGGAGTCCATACTCATAAGTGAAATAAATCAGTGATGCATGTGCAGGCAACGTATTGTATCACTGGTGTAAGAACCCGAGGGTGGGAATATAAACTAAGAGACATGAAGGAAATCTGTTCAAAACCAAAGAACAGATGGGACGAAGGAAAGGAGAAAAGAAAAAGACAAAAATGTATGTATGTATATATGAATATACATATATGCAGGAGGGCTAACATGGTTCTACTATTGTATTATATCACTTAATGCTAAGCAATAATTGATGACAGGATATTTGATTAATCTTGTATGTCTGTATGTGTTATCCTGAACACACACTTCGAAGATA
>PVLD010007780.1:0-88816 GCA_004027595.1 Dinomys branickii
GCCAGCGTGGGTAACCTAGCAAGATCATGTCTCAAGGAAAGAAGAGGAAAAAGTAAAGGAATGACATTTTTTAGCAGAAGGAAGAAATTGCCCCTAACCACTGGTGGCCAGCATCTTCTCATCAGCGGGGCGGTCATAACAATAATAATAATAGCGGTTAAAATCTAGCGGGCATCTACTATGAAGAACTATGTATCCTAAGCTTGGTATATGTGGTCTCCTTCAATCTTCTCACCCCCAGTTAACACATCCATTTTACAGAGAAGTAAACTGAGGCTCAGAGAAGGTAAACAGTAACTTGTCCAATGTCTCCCAGCTAGGCAGAGTCTGTCCTGACATTAAGAGACAACAAGCAAAGTATAAAAAGTAGACCTGACCTCCAGGCTGTGGTTTGAGGCTGCCCGGCCCTCCCCACTCAGCCGCACTCCAACATCACAGATGGGTGTGACACAGGCCATTCCCAGCCGCCGCTGTCGGTGAAAGACGTGTGAGAACTTAGCTTTTGAGTGAAACTGGGGGCCGATGGCTTATATTTCTAAGGCTCCTGTCCAAACTGGGCTACAGACATTGTAAAGTGCTGGGATAGATGTCATCTATGGGGTGCCCTTACCCCCTCCAGACTCATAAGCGCATTTGAGATGAAGAGTCGCACGCATCACACATCATGGCTGCAGATGCATCTTCACTCCTTGGAAACTCACGACTGTTTGCATTATTTTAGCTACAGGAGCTCACCTCCTTGAAGCAGCCAAAAGTTTTCATTCTGGACCTGTTCAAGACCTGGAATATCGCCAAAATAACCATTATGTCTTTGCTGCTCTGGTGAGTAAGAAGTGAGCTGGAGAAGCGGGCACAGCACAGCACCGGAGTGTGCGACTGCCGCTCCCCAGTCAGGAAAGCACGGTGAGGCCTGAGCGGCACTAAGACACAGTTTTACAAGTGCAGAGTTGTAAGGCAGTTAGAAATGCCTCGGTTCAATCTGTGGAACTAGTTAATGGGAAAAAATGATAAAAAGGGAACATCAAGCCTGTAGTGCTGGGGCCCACAGGAGAAGGGTTCCTTTCCCTTCTAAGGCTGTAGGATTAAGGCTGGTGATATCCCTGATGCCTGGAACAGAGGTGCCAATTCAGCCCCTGCTTCCAGCTGTTCTGATTGCTCAGTTTGAAGCCAAACCAGCAATTGAGCAAAATGTTAGGGTAACCTGGACCCCACTACCCAGGGCTGGATTCTTGACATACTTTCTACACTTGCCAGTAGCAAACTAAGTAGTTCTAAGATGCAGAAATAATGGATTGGCTTTGCACATTAGATTTAGTGACGCACCTTCCAAGAAGTGAGGAAGAAACAGAAAGAAAAAAGAAAAAGTACCTACTTACTCCACGATGACAAAAAAAAAAATGTAGATGAAAAAGGAAATCCCTCACCCTCAGAACTGGTAGGTTCAGGCTGCAGCTAGTCTATTTTTAGAACCAGCCTGTTTTGCAAATACAAAAAAAAAAAAAAAAGAAATCAGGGACGGAGCTTAGGCCTCTGAATTAAGAAAGGGTGTCCTCAGCCCCTGCACGGCTGTCCTCCCTGCAGGCTGCCTCAGCCCTCCCTGCACACACCCTGATTCAAGTGAACCCAGCGGCAGCCCTGGGGCCAGCAATCAGCGAGTCACCAGTTCCGTTGAAGCTGTTCTGATTCCTCAGTTTGAAAATCATTAACATTTCTAGGGCCAGAAAGTTTACTTTTTCATTTTGTTTTGAATTAGTCCTTGTGCTACCCCCTCAACATGGTCTAATATATCCAGAGATCCAACAATATTCCTGAAAACTTTCCCCAGATACTTCTGCCTTTTTGGTCATGTTGACAATGAGCAGATCTCTAGATGGGACATCTGCACTGTTGAGTGCTGGTCGGCCTGGACTAGCTCTATCCAGTGAAACATTCTACAAAGATGGAAATGTTCCCCATCTCTGTTGCCCAGTGCGGTAGCCACTAGCCACAGTGGCTATCGAGCACCTGAAGTGTGGCTAGTGTGATGGAGAAACTTAAATTTTACCCAGTTTTAATTTGTTTAAAAATAGCTGCCTGTGGCTAGTGATTGCTTATAGGACAGCAAGACCTAGATGATCTAACCGTCATGGAACTTTAGCGAGATTCAGGCCATGTTTTTGCCACTTTCGTCCTCTAATTTTCATCTTTCAGGATGCTAACCTCAGTGGGCTACTTCGCGCTGTCTCTCAATGTCCCTAACTTACATGGAGATACCTACTTGAACTGTTTCCTCTCTGCCTTGATTGAAGTTCCAGCTTATATTATGGCCTGGCTGTTACTGCGCAAACTGCCTAGGCGGTACATCATAGCTGCAGTTCTCTGCTTTGGAGGAGGTGTGCTCCTCTTAATTCAGCTGGTACCTCTAGGTAAGAAGTTAACCAACACCCTCCCACACCCCATTAGCTAGGCTGCTTGTGAGTCACTGTGCCTTGATAATGTTGCCTGTATGTCATACCCACTCATAAGCCAATTAGAGCGGTAATAGCTAACTTCATAGTTTCCTGTATTCAAAACAACTACTCTCAAATGGAAGAATTGGGCTCGGGGAATAAGAAACCTCTAACCACAAAAGAAGAGTAAATCTCTAAGTTTATCCTCTTTGTAGACTCAACATAAATTCAGACCTCTCTCTTTAAGTCATACTCACATTTCCAAATTTCTTGGTACTTTCATGAAGTGATTTTTTTTTTTTTTTTTTTGCGGTACTGGGGATCGAACTCAGGACCCTGCGCTTGCTAGGCAAGCACTTATTCCACTGAGCTATATCCCCAGCCCCTCTTGGTACTTTCAAATCTTTTCTCTGCAGTGTATATTCAAGTATTAACATTGGGAGTGCCTGCTGGTTCCAGTATATATTTGGTGATATTTAGGGTCTGAACCTTTAAATAGTTAAATAGCATACAAAGAAACTCAAATTTCTGTTTTCCTCCTGTGTCTTTCTCATAATATGAAAATATGAAGTCAATAGACACATAGAAACACATTTCTATACGTAGAAACACATTTCTTAACAATAAGAGTGTGGTAGTGATTGACCTTTCCCTAAAGATTAAACTTAACTATATTAACATGTTAACAACTTCCCAAGGAACCATCATCACAAATAAAAGACAAATGGGCCAAGGTCACTGGATACATTAATGCTCTAGAATAACAACAGAACAAAGTACAAACCCTCACTCCACCCTGTCTAAGACCAAGTGTTAGGCCATGTGAAGAGAAGACGTTCTTGTGGGAATATTTTATTTAATGAAAACTCCCCGTCAAAGCAAAAGGAGTTAAAGGCATAGCCACGTGCATATAATGAATCTCTTTTCCAGATTACAACTTCTTGTCTGTTGGTCTGGTGATGCTGGGGAAATTTGGGGTCACCTCCGCCTTCTCTATGCTATACGTCTTCACTGCGGAACTCTACCCGACGATGGTCAGGAACATGGCGGTCGGCGTGGCTTCCATGGCCTCCAGGGTGGGCAGCATCATCGCACCCTACTTTGTCTACCTCGGTGAGATGCTGCTGTCATCGTGTTCTCCCTTTAGGGTTAAATGTGAAGGTAGTCAGTTTTCATGGGAAAGAATTTCAGCATAGAAATTACTAGAGAAAGTGCAAGTTTACCCCTTCACCCCCAGCTCCCCGAATCACTTTAGCCAATTCTAAAAGGTAGTAAGTTGTACTTTGTTATCACAAATAAAATTATATACATTTCTTATAACCTTTAAAAACTTAACATTTTTGGGCCAGGGTTTTAACTCAACACCACCTGCCTGGCACGCAGGCGGTTTGTGAGTTTGATTCTCAGTATCAAAAAACAAATTGAAAAACAAAAAAATTTACCATTCTTACCAAAATATCCTTTCAAAGGGCTCTTTTCTTCTGTTTTTAGTAAGTACATAGACTTCCACCATCTGTCTATGCACAATTTTTAATCAGGTTCCAGTGAATGGACATTTAGACCGTTTCCAGGTTCTTGCTATGACAGGCTGAGGGACCCTAATCTGAAAGCTCAAAATCCAAAATACTCCAAACTCTAAAAATTTTGAAGATCAGTGTTCAGATTTTAGAACACTTTGGATTTTGGATTTTCAGGTTAGGAATGCTCACTTGATAGAGTCTATGCAAATCCCCAAAGCCAAAAAGCTCTGGAATTGAAAACACTTCTGGTTCCAAGCATTTTGGGTAAGGGAGTCTCAGCGTGTACAAAACCAACTTTGCAACCAATATTTCCCAGTGCAGTCATACTCTTCATGTGTTTCTTTACAGATATTTGGATTCATAAGTAGATTTAAAGAAGTAAACTTGCTGGAGCAAAGAATGCCTTTTTTACAGTTTCATAAATATTCCTAAATTGAATTCTAAGTATTGTACCAATTTTCAATCCATCAGTAGAAAAAAAGTGGTTGTTTCCCCAAAATTGTTACCATCAGTGGGAACTGGCCAGTTTTTAAATATTTGGTAGTCTGTCTTATGAAAAGTGGACGTCACCACGGCCTTCATTTTTCTTTCTTTCACTATGTCACTGAACACATTTTCATACTGCTATCGGCCCACGCCACTCACTCTTCGGTGAGCTGACTGCTTGCATCTCCTGCCCATTATTCTAAGGGGATTTTCATCGTTTTCTTTTTGAGTTGTGCGAGTTCTCCCCAGTGGAAGGAAAGAAGCCCTGTCTATGTTGTAAGCTATTTTCCTAGTCTGTCACTTGCATTTTGACTTCGTGATTTTTTGCAATGCAAAAACTTAGTTTTTATATAATCAAATGGATCGATCTAGATAATAATACCACAGAGAGGTTTTCATAAGATGTCTGGGGGGATGTGGGCCCAGCAGCCAGGCATCCTCGTTTCAAAGGACTCCGCTGATGAGAAATGCAGACCCACCTCTCTCTTCTTCCAGTTGTCTACTGGTTACTTCCTGGCTCGCACACACGCAACACTCCGAAGACAGATAAATTCTCAAAAAAGATACACTCTAAATCCTTACAGAGAAACACTTCCCTAATGTCAGCGTACTCTGCACAGCTGCTCTGAACAGCGACACTATGCTGTATTATGTTATACACAAGGGTGCCTTCTTCTTCCCCACGCTTTCAAACTATACTCAAACGATCCAATAGGGGGAGCCCCAGAGCAGTGAGCTTTCCGTGCCTCGAAAGCTACTCTTGTTAGCAACACAAGTTCCAGAAAAGCCTCAGGATCAATGTTTTTCTTGTGTTTTAGATAAAATAAAATGCTATGTAGGGGTGTATTTTTCCTCTATAACCTGTGTGTGCAGAAGGGAAGGAAGATGACGACCTATTAACTCCCTGTCCAAGTATCCCACATAAAGAAGAGATTAAATGATTCTTCCAATTACATATAAAATGAACACATGTGAATGCTGTGAAAAGAAACTGATTTCAACCATTCAGCTATAATGAATGACAGATTTGAGACATTTGTAGGAAAATGGACGCACCTGGAAAATACAGTGTTGCGTGAAAGAAGTCAGACACACAAGCTTAAATACCAAATGGATCTCTCATTTGAGTGAGGCAAAGGATGAACGAAGCATGATAGAGGGTGGGTAGAAGGGGACAAGCGGACGGGTCTCTCGCAGTAGGGAAGTGGGCCAGGGAATGAAGAGTGGGGTGAGGAGCAGGGGAACAGGAAATGAGAGGAATGGGGATGTGCCGTGTATGGGAACCTAATGACCCCAACTAATGTAAACATTACAAACCAGACCGTGAACTAAGACGAATAATATCAACAAGTACAAAATGGGGGATAGGAGGACCTGATAGTGGAGGGAAGGAGAAGTGGATTTTTTTAAAAGGCTGTAATATATACATGTGATTATTCTCCAAGTTGATTGCAAGCTGCCTGAGTTGCAAACGTGTACTAATAAAATAAAATAGAAACTAATTCCAGGCATAGTACTTTGACACAGTGTGCCTGAAACTTAGCAGTTATTGTTTTAAATTTGACCGAAAATATTACTGAGTTTTTTTAAGAGTCTCAGGACTCTGGGCCTCACTCTCCATGACAGCCTATGGTTTTAGGCAAAAGCAAGGTGACACTAGAATTACAGTGGCCTGAAACATTCCACTCAGCCTCTTGACCCTTGATGCCCCCATCTCCGGTTACCTCCACCTTAAGGGAACTCTGGTAGGCAAAGATTCTGTCAAAGGAACATCTGTCACACATGATTAAGCAGTAACTTAGAAGATACCAGTTGACAAGCAGGAATGCAAGAATCTTATGATAACTGAAAATCAAACAGGTAAATGATTATAAAAATGCAGTCAAGGATACCTGCCAAGAAGAAACTGTTTGCTGATTTGTTCTTCAGAAAATGTTCTGACTTAAAAGTGCTATTGTATTCTGTGTTCCACCTTCACAAAATGATTCTCAAGAGTGTCCAGGGACTCCCTGAGTCTAACCAATGTGCACATGTCTGGTGGTTGCAGCCGCTTACAACAGACTCCTGCCCTACATTGTCATGGGCAGTCTGACTGTCCTCATCGGAATCGTCACCCTTTTCTTCCCTGAAAGCTTTGGAGTGACCCTACCAGAGACCTTAGAACAGATGCAGAAAGTGAAAGGGTAAGTGCAACTTAAAATTATGGAAAGAATAAACCTGAAAGAACAGCTAGCCAGCCTGGGCAGCTTAGTGAGACCCTGTGTCAAAATAAAAAGGGCAGGGATGTAGCTCAGTGGCAGAGCATTTGTCTGGCATGTGCAAGGCCCTGGGTTCAATCTCCAGTACTGAAAAACCAAAGTGAGGAAAGTTCAGAAAAAGAAGGCTAGACCAGCTGTGTCAGATACACACTGTCAAGCAAGTGAAGTAATAAGAACAGAAATCAGTGGTCAGTGGTTTAGGGTACAGTTCAATATAAAACCCAAGAAAATGTAATTCACTATATGATAAAATGTAGCAACTCAGAATCTGGGGGGAGAGTTAGATTAGTCAGTAAAAGATGTTAGGATATAGACACTTTGAAGAAATAAAAAAAAATTGAGGGCTGGGGATATAGTTCAGCAGGCACAGCACCTGCCTGGCAAACGCAAGTTCCTAAGTTTGATTCCTGGTACAGAAAAAAAAAAAAAAAAAAGATTGAATCTTATCAAATATATCCAGATAAATTCCAGAAAGATAAAATAAAGGTTTAAAAGTGTAAAGCCATAAATGTTCCTGTAGAGAACATATTTTTCTCATTGTTTTTGTGGTGCTGCAAATGGAACCAGGGAATTATGCATGCTAGGCAAGTGCTCTACCACTGAGCAAGACCCACAACCTGGAAAACATGAATACTGTTATAATCCATAGAGCCAGTCTTTCTGAGGATAACATCAAAATAAAAGGGCCGTAAAAGAAAAGTTGATGCACCTAGTCATACAATTTTTAAAAGGCAAAAATGAACTATAAAGACAAAAGCCAATAAGACAGGGGAAATATTTGCAACACAAAATACCGACATGGACTAAAATTGCTAATGTATAAAAGGCTCTTACTAACCAGTGAGGGGAAAAGCAATTGGAAAACTGGTTAAGGACAGAAACAGCTTATCCAAGTGAAAGTCACGTTTCCAACATGCACATGAAAAAGCACTTGTCCACACTAATAAAGAAATGAGAAATGAAATACAATTTTTTTTGTACTTCAAGATTGTATGGGGGGTTCTTTTTAATCCAAGCCATTTCTGACTCCTTTGAGTCTCCTACCGTTCAGTTCAGTCCAGATACTACCTGGATTTAGCATCAGGCCCCACGGGTTCAAGGCCTCTGCCCCACAGCACTGCCCTGGCTTCACATGCAGGGAGCGGCTGCCCACACTGCTGCCTGACCTGCCTGGAAACTGCATTTCCCACAGTTCCCCTCCTTTTGTTCAATAATTTGCTAGGAACACTTCACAGACCCTAGGAAACACGCCACTGACTCTAAGCAGTGTGTTACAAAGGATACAATGAACAGCCAGACGAAGAGACTCACGGGCCAGGTCTGCCTCTGTGGAATGGGCTGCACTGCTCAGTGATAGAGTGCTTGTGGGGCCGGTGCAAAGCCCTGGGTTCTAGTCCTAGTTCCACCAAAACAACAACAAAGAAGGTTAATAATGGGGAGAAATTTAGAGTATAGTTTTGGGGGCCTTAAAACCAATTATTTGCCTTTCCATTATTTATTATGGGAAAAATATGTTCAGTTCTCAAGCTGCTCAGTGTCTGAATGTGAATTTGGAACGAATTCAGTTCGACTCCTTGTCGCTGTAAACACTTCAGTATCAACTTTACCTGCCAAGGTATTCGTGCCTACTCCTCTATCCGTTCCTCAGGAAAACTGCGAATGGGTTTAAATTATGGATTTTATGTTTAATTGTGAAAATTATCCCAGATGTTCAAAATTCTAGAGCCTGAGATATAGCTCAGTGGCGTAAGTGTTTGCCTGGCAAGACTGAGGTCATGAGCTTGATTCCCAGTACAAAAAAAAAGATGTTCAAAGTCCTAAAATAGTGGATCACTACCCATGAGAGTCTTCAATTAGAGTTCACATAATTACTTCCCCTTGTTTAGAGAAACATCTTTCAGTGTGGCTTTTTGAGGAGAATAATCTTGAATATTTAATTTTCTTTAGCAGCAATTCTATTTTCAGGTTCAGATCTGGAAAAAAATCAAAAGACTCAATGAAAGGAGAAGAAAATCCCAAGGTTCTAATAACTGCATTCTGATAAAATTTGTTCTTCACTTGCCAAACTGACAAACAGCTCAGTGCCTGAGACTCTGTGAAGAAGCCAAAGCCTTTCGCGCTGAGGTGGACTGACGGTGACCAGTGACACTAAAGCAGAGCTTGCTGTGGAGGGAAAGCTTGTCATCTCGTAAACTCTGGACTGCCCTTCTGGATAACCTCCTTTTTTAAAAAAACAAACATTTCCACAGAGTCCTTACTAATTAATTCTATGATATGCATTCGTAGGACTTTTTGAAAATGTGCTAGTCAAGGACTGACAAAATCCATGTATGTTCCAACATACAGATACCATCCAAATAAAAATGTCACTGCATTAATACAACTATTAGATGACTGCAGTGTATAGTGTGTACATGGGGAAGATGCTTATACAGTTTGAAGGTTCTGATCCTTAAATTCAACCAACCCAGACTGATAGTTGCTGACCTGTACTACACAGGCAAACCTATGATGGCTGTGTCTGTATTGAACACATATGGGACATTTTTCTTGTAATTATTCGCTAAGTGATATAGTATAATTGCTATTTAAGTAGCACTTACATTGTATCAGGTATTATAAGTCATCTGGATTTGATTTAAAGTATACAGGAGGAAATGCATAGGTTATATACAAATGTCACACCATTTTATATGCAGGGTCTCAGAACTAATCTCCTGAGGAAACTGTGGGACATGAGTATACAATATTTGCATCCAGAGTATGTAACACACTCCTTTGAGAAGGATGGGTTAGATGTTAGAAAGAAAGCTTTTCTTTCTATTGTCACACTAAGACAGAGCATTTCTGTGGCAGAGGTCGGGGTAGTTTCCCCTCATACATCAAACAGTTCTCCAGAAGATGCTGGCTGGGTCTAAGTGTAGACTTCGATTCAGTGCGGACACCAGCTATCTGGAGATTGTATCCGGGCCTGTAGGGTTGAGGCCTCAGTCCCATAAATGGCCTCCACTTTTGATACCAAACGGCACATCCAGGCCACCGTACTTCTGACCAACAGGCTCCCAGGCCCTCCTACTCCACCACTTCTGCTAGGATGACTCACAGAATTCAGGGAAACACGTTTGCCAGCCTGTTAAACAGGACACAGGTGAACATCCACTGAAGACACACCAAGGGCCCTCCCGAACGTGCACGCGCTCACCTACGCAATGTGTTGCAAAAGCTCATCCCATCTCGTTCCAGAGTCTTTACAGAGCTCGCTGTCCAGCCCAGAGGTCAGTGGGTAAGTTGGAAGTTCCAGTCTTCTTATCCTCTGTCACCTGGTCTTTCTGCTGACTGGACCCGTCCGGAGGC
This sequence comes from Dinomys branickii, assembly GCA_004027595.1. Taxonomy (NCBI): domain Eukaryota; kingdom Metazoa; phylum Chordata; class Mammalia; order Rodentia; family Dinomyidae; genus Dinomys; species Dinomys branickii. The sequence goes on from PVLD010007780.1 coordinate 10,048, forward strand.
CACAACATAAGTTACCGCAGGGGTTTATGATGAATAACAAAAGAACTCCTTTATACTCAGGAAATTCTGGGGGGATTGAAGAGCTCTAAGGTAAGAACCAGGAATGAAAGTCAAATATATTGCATATTATATCACGATGGCAGGTATAAGGAGTATTGCGGAGGTGAAATGCAGCAAGAGACCCGTCCATAGGCTCAAGGAGCTGCGGGTGATCTCGCTGCAGTGGCGGCAGTTGTGCCTTGCAGCCCACTGAATGCTCCCTGTCTGCTGTGCTTTGTTATTGTTGTTCAGAGCATGTGACAAAAGTCTTCAGTTCCCTAAAACTGGCTTACAATACGTCCCATTTTGCTGGTAAAAAGAAAATCAGGCGAACTGCACAAACCAGTTAGATGGGTAGAGAATGTCTGCATGCCCCTAGCCAGGACGAGTGAGCGTGGAGAGAGAACACTGCCCGAGTTTAAAAGCGCACCTTTCATGAACACACACCTTGCTGCACACCTCATTCCATGCGTCCTCCACAGTGGCACAGCCTCAGAGCCTCGAGTGAGCAGTGAAAGGTAAGAGGTGAAGAGAGCAGCGTGCGCTCAGGAAGCAGGTGTCAGCTATGTCTCAATACGTGCTGGGCACTCGGAGATAGCGTAGCTCAGTTACTCCTCAGACTTGGAGCTGCAAGCTGTCCTTCAGCTGGCTTCTGGAGAGCAGCGCCGTGGCACAGGACTTATCTCTAATCATATCCGGCACTGCTGTAGCCTGCCTGTAGGCAGGGAAGCCACTAGTTTTGACATGCTGTTTGTTATTGACATCATCTCCTAAAAGCAATTACCGCTGATGTAACCCCTCAATCAACTGCTAAGCTTTCCTTATGCACTCCGAATATTTTCCCTATGCTGCCCACACTGTGTACCTGGGGCACCGACACGCTGATCCTCATTGCTGATTGTTGCTTTGGCCTCCGCACAGCACCCTGAATACCCCGTGCTCAGTGGCTGGGAATGCAGGTGCTTAGCCTCCGCTCTGGGCCCGCAGCCAGTCTGGATGTCTGCCCACCGGCCTGCAGGCCGCCGCCCTCTCTGCCGGGGCAGACCATGCGCCTCAGAATAAGCGGTCCCGAACCTCCTTCGCACTGCAGGGGCTCACTCCTCTGCTCTTCTGGCACTGGTTACCCTTGCCCAGTTGTTCCTGGAGGGGCTCGAAGCTCTGGGAGGCCAGGCGCCTACCCTGCTCATCTTTCTCTCTTCCCTAGTGCTGCTCAGTGTGGTGCTCTCAGGGTAGTGACCCTTTCATGTTTATCTCCGCTAAAATACTTCCTAACTCTCACTTGGTGGAAATGTTATGCGGGTTTTTGCTTTCTGGGGTTTTCTTGTTTGTTTGTTTGTTGGTTGGTTGGTTGGTTGGATTTTGTGGTGCGGAGGAGGTGGAGACGGGGTCTCACTATGCAGTTCACCGCTTTAACTATTACCTCTACCTTGACAACCATCAAATAAAATAGAGTTGACCCCCAGGCTCACATACTAACTGCCTACTCGGTATATCCTCCCTTGTGTGCATAATACACATCTCAAATTTAATGTGTCCATATCTGACCTGTGCTCGATTGCCTCTCCAAACCTTCGGTCTAAAGTCCTCTCCATCTCAATAAATGGCAACTCCTTTTTTGTTCTGATTATTTCTCCCCATCACCTAAATCCAACCTGCCTGTAAATCTTTGGCCATAGTTTCAACATATCTAGAGTCTGGTTTCTTGCCCAGATTCTGCTGGCTTCCTAACAGGTCCCTTCTTGTTCATTCTTCCCCTGCTCCCCTCTGACCTACTGTCAGCATAGCATAGCTTAATCACGTTGCTTTTCTGCTCAGAAACTTCCAAAAGCACAAGGCCTCACAATGGCCTACAAGTAGGATGATTACATGTCACACTTTGTCTAGGATAGTCCCAGTGTGTGTGTATTGAGCTGGTGTAATAATTGATAACCCCTTCTCCCACCTTTCACTCTAAAAGTCTCCCAGTGTAGCTGGACAGGATGGGGCATATCTCTGCTCCTGGTGCTTGGGAAGCTGAGGCAGGAGGATCACTTGAGCCCAGAAGTTTGAGACCAGTCTGGACAACATACCAAGAATCAGTCTCAAAAATAAAATAAATAAATTAAGTCTCCCAGTGTGGATGATAGATTATGTATGGTCACTGGTTTATGGGCCCTGCTCCATCTGGACCTCTCTCCATTAGCCCTCAGACATTACCTCCCATCTTTCTCTCCATGGCTTCCTTCATTGAGGTCCCCAGGCCTATCCTTTGCATACAGTGCGCTTTCTTCTGGGAGCACTGTGTCTTAACCCCACCCCTCCATGCTTTTTTCTTCCCGGTACTTTTTACTCTCTGACACCTTGGCTATTTGCTTCTTCATTTGGTTTATCACCCTCCTTCCTCCACTAGAATGTGAGCTCCATGAGAAGCACTTCTGGATCCTCAGGATTCAGAAGTGTTCAAGGGCTAGCTCAGGGATGGAGCACTTGCCTGGCGTGCTCAGCATCCTGGCTCTGATCCCCACAACTGCAAATGAAGCAAAACAAAACAGTGTTAGCACATGATGGATGCTTAGTAAATATTTGCTGAGCAAATTAATGAATACATTATCATCATTATTATTAGAGTTGAAAGGCGAAAGTAATGATTAGTTCTCAAAAGAGAAAACGTTGGCTAATAGTCATACAAAAAAGTGTTCTGCTTCACAAGTAATCAAATGAATACTACCTGGAGGAATAACATGACGGTATTTTCTTTGTGAGGGGTGGTACTGGGGTTTGAATGTGGGGCTTTCATGTTGAGCTATAGTCTCGGCCCTTTTTTTTTTATTTTTATTTTATTTATTTTTTGAGACAGGGTCTCTCCAAGTTGTCCTGGCTTAAACTTCCAATCTTCCTACCTCTGGCTCTCAGGTTAATGGGGTGACAGTCATGCACCACCTTGTCCAACGACACCATTTTCCAAGTGACACATTGGCGAAGCACAGGAAACTTCAGTATTCAATACTGATGAGATTATACCGCGATGTATTCTCACACTCTTCTGATGAGATACAAATGCTTTATTTTTTTTCTGGAAAACAAGTTGGAAGTGTTTCCAGAGCCTTAAAATGCTTAGTTTGTGATTTTGCTGATTGGTTTTTATTTTTGAAGTATCAACTCCACAACTCTGCAATAATCAAAGGCATAGAAATGCTTAGGAGTGTACAAGTTTATTACAGCATGTTGTAATTTTTAAAAATTAAGTATAGAAATAGTTAAACAATAACCTTATGGAAGAGTACTATGGAGCCTTTAAATATAGTGTTTAAAATTGTTTTTAATACAAATCATTTAATAATGATTTCCGAGCATGGTGGTGCATGCCTGTAATCCCAGCACTCAGGAGGCTGAGGCAGGAGGATCGTTGTGAGTTTGAGTCCAGCCTGGGCTACCAAGTGAGTTCGAGGCCAGTCTGAACTGCATAGCAAGACCTTGTCTCAAAAAAAAAGACAAAAACAAATTATTTTTAATAACATGATAAAATGTAGGCTGGGAGTGTAGCTCGGTGGCAGTGGGGTTGCCTAGCATGCACAAAGTCCTAGTTAACCCCCAGCATCACAAACACACATGCACACACATACACATACACCCCACTACTACTTAAATAATGAATGAGCAGATACATTGTTTAAAAACCATGAATAGAAGACAGGAAGAAAGAATGCCAAAGTATCTCATAGATGACTTTTGTTTTACCTTCTTTCATGTAGTTTTTCACACTTTACAAGTGTTTCCTGAATAATATGTATGATCTTTTTAATCATAAAGAAGCTTAAAATTTTAGAAATTGAATGTCTCCTAAACGCAAGGTCTTGGTAATGTTTTTCTTTTGCCTTTTGTCTTTTCTTTTCCATTCTTTCTTTCTTTCTTTCTTTGGTGCCAAGGACAGATCCCAAAGCCTTGGGCATGCTAGTGTTAGAGGCAGCTGAGTTAGATAGAGGTACTACAGGCAGTCAGACAGGCCCAGGCCCTGCAGGGATCTGACATGAAAGACAAGATGAGACACCTGTGGGCCACACCTTAAGCCAAAAAGACTAACCAAAGGCACCCACATACCTCCCTAGGTGTAATCAGGGATCGATATTCTAAATAGGTAGCGATCACTTTGAAGAGTCATTGACCCGACCCCTTACAGGAAAAGCCCCTGCTCTGTATGCTTGTCTGCTTGCTACATGACTTGCTTCCCCAAAATTTGATCCCGATTTAATCAATTTTACCTGAATAATTCTTATAGGCCGGCCACAGCTTTATCCATTTTCCCCTGCCTCAGACCCGCCTCACCTCGTGGTTTTTTTTTCTATAAAAGTCCCCGGAAAAGACAGTCTTGGGTAACCCACTCAGGACCCCCTTCTGTCCCTCTCTTAGAAGCTTTCTTTCCTCCAATAAACATATTCTGCTCTTAACCTCCGTTGTTCCTAAAATTCATTCTTTGATTTCGGAGAACACGAACTCGTCTTAGATATCATTCAGGTTGGGAGTTTTGATTTTCCTGTACCACTAGAAAAGCAGTCTATCCCTGAACCACACCCCAACCCCTAATTCCAGATCTTGGGAGTCAGAGAAGAAGAACAGGGCGAATGTAAAATGCTAGCCCTGGGGAGTGCAGTCTGGAGAAGCGGTGAAGTCCTGCCTGTGGTCTCAGCGGCCTGCCCGGTGCCCCCTGCCGGCACTAACCTCTGAAGACTGAAAGAAAGCCAGGTCAAAGTCATTTTCTCCTGCTCAGAGCTGGGTGTTTTTTCAGTTGCTGTTCGTTCTTCAGAAGCAGCAGTCACCTCTGCCCTGGTTCAGGCCAAGCCAAGTTGGATCTACTGACGTGAATCACCTTGTACCAAGGTTATATTCAACAGATTGCTAAACAGATTGTAAAAAAAACACGAGGATCTGAACTCTCACCCAGAGCGTCTGTCTGTGTTGGCACAGGAAACCCTAAAACCTGATTCCGAGAAGCTTGAGACAAGTTTCCTCCAGCACTGCCAACACCATCCTCCTTGTCAGAGGCTCCTGTCCCAAACACTTGCGGTACCTCCCACTCACTCACTCCTGGCCATTTGGAAGCCCCTTCCATTACTGAGGATGACTCTCCTCTCTCAGGTATATCCCCGGCTGCTTCTCCACCTCCTCGTCCTGCACAGAGGCCTGGCTTCCCCAACAGCTCACCTACCCCTGGGGCACTGCCTCTTAGATGGAGGCTACTCATTTCTCATTTCTCACCTGGACATGGGTTTGAAAGCCACACATGGCCTCATGGTTTTCCTGGTTCCCCACAATGGTTTCCAAACAATAACTCCTTTACCTTTACACTCGTGGGATGTTTCTTTTGAGTCTGTGCTATGGGCTTCTGGTCACTGTTACCAACAATATGCCTGTTTACAGCCGGTGAACGCTCTGGACTCCAGCCCTGGGTCTGAGTGACATTCTCTCAGGAGCATGAGTCATCTACACTCTGGCTTCTCCACGCTTGACAGAGTAGCTGTTTATACCTGTACTTCACTCCCTCATTGCTAGGGACACACCCTGAGCCTCATCCTGGGCACCACAGTCCCGTCTCACTCTGGGACCTTTGTTTTCTGCCCAGCCCTTCAGCTTTGACCTGACATCGTCTCTGTTCCCTCGCAGCTTGTGCCTCCTGATTCCTCCTATTCACACACATGCTTGCCACTATCCTGGTTCTTTTGATTTTTCCCATTCACCAACCTTAACGCTTTTAATTTCTCTTCCAGAGCAATCACACAAAGTAGGCCCTTCCATGGTAAAGCAACAGGAGACCAAGTCAAGCACAAGACAAACTAGGCAGCTGCGTATGATAGCCCTCCCCTGAAATCCCAGCTCTCTGGGAGGCTGAGGCAGGAGGGTCAAAAGTTCATGCATATCCTGGGCAACTTAGGGAAACCCTGTTCAGATGAAGGAAAACTAAGAGAACCTGTCACCATCGGATTTGTAAAGGAATGCTTGTGGAAGTTTAAAGCAAAAAGTAGGGCATGGTGAGCTAGGGTTTTCCATGTACGCAAAGGTAGTATGACAGCTATCATATAAAGTTCAGACCAGAGTAAAGGGAACGTTTTTGGAAAATTTCTATGTTTTATATTAAGTGATATAATGCGGACTGTGAACAATCAGCTATGTATATTGTAATCCCTAGAGCGATCTCTTAAAAAAATATTACAGAGATATTATCCAAAAAACCACTAAAAGCCAGGCATGGTGGCACACACCTGTAATCCTAGCACTCAGGAGGCTGAGGCAGGAGTATCGAGTTTGAGACCAGCCTGGGCCACAAAGTGAGTTCAAGTCCAGCCTGAACTGCATAGCAAGACCCCCTGGCTCAAAAAGACAAAAAACAAAACAAAACAAAACACTAAAATAATCAAAAACAAAATAAGACCAGAAAAGAAAACCAAGGAAACAAACTAAATAATAGAAAGATAGCAGCATATCCGCCATATTGGTAATCATGTTAAATAGGAATGGTCTGAACATTTTGCAGTCAGCTGAATTGTAAAGATAACCCTTAAAGTTTCTGGCCATGGAGAATGAATCACACTAACGTTGACATTGCTCCGAAGGGCTCTACTCATGGAGTCGATGTCACTAATTAGTGGATCTTTAGAGAGAGTGTGAGTTTAAGTACCATGTGGGGCTTCTCCTGTATGAGAAACCCAAAATAAAGAGCAAAAGAAAAGTTAGATAATAGGAAGTAGAGGGAGTTTGTCCAAATGGGAAGAAGATCAAGAGATGGGAGAGTGGGAGGGGAAGGGGCTGAGAGAAAGAATCCCAGTATGCTCTGCACGTGGACCAGCCCCCCAAGAGGAGTGTGATCATTATGGGCTGCAAGTGTGTGCTCACAAAAAGTAAAAACTGAAAAAAGAGAAGAAAACGGGAATGAGCATGCAGCTCAGTGTGAAGGCCCTGGATTCAATCTGGGGAGAGGGCACATTATGTAATCAAGAGATGGCAACCACGAGGTATATGAGACTGTTGCTGGCCATGGTTGTGTATTTGGCATGTTGTTGACTGATGTATTGTTATGCAGTGCAGCACTATTGTATTATTCTTATAATACCATAGCAGAGCCAGTTCATAATTATTCAAGTCCTTCTAATTTCTAGCCTGGCCTGGCTAGCTCAGATGAGCACACTAAGATAGTTAATAATATATATGATCCGATTTAACTGAGGAAGACCTCCTAATCTCTTGGTATGAAATTTTACTCTTAGATGCCTGATTTCCATATGCAGACTTATGTATTCCTATATGTCTCCTCTTTTAGGTATCATAGATTCCTACGTATGTCATCCATACTTTAAATGCCATCTTTAGGTTCACCTATCCTATTGTATATTTGATGTGTCTATTTGGATATCTAGTAGACATCCCAATCTTATATTTAAAGTAAAACTCTGTGTAGCCAACAAAGAAAAATGATGAATTATACTAAGAATCAACAACAGAAAAATAATGCAATGACGAAAATAGGTAAGCAACTTTCAGTAATAATGTGAATGTTCTCAATTCCCCAGTGAAAAGACACAGACTGGCAGGATGGATCAAGAAACAAAACCTAACAGTGTGCTGAAATACACTTAACCCAAAAAGAAACATATTTAATCAAAACAGAAATTCATAGACTAAAACCAGTGATGGAAAAGTAATATTTTATGCAGTGGAAGCTAGAAAAAAGCAGGAGTAGCTATCCTATTTTCAGACTTCAAGCCAAAACTGATCGAAAGAAGCAAGGAAGACCACAATATATTGGTTAAAGGAACAATTCAGCATGAAGAGATAACAATTATAAACATATATGTGCCAAACAATATCATCCCAATTTCACAAACACTACTAAATATAAAAGATGAGACAAACATCAACATAATTATAGTGGGAGAACTCAGTATCCTACTGTCACAAATAGATTGACTAGACAAAACATCCACAAAGAAATACAGAGTTGAACCAAACTTTGGAACAAACAGACTTAATAGATATCTCCAGAGTGTTCTACTCAACAATAACAGAATACACATTCTTCTCAGCAACAAATGAAACTGCCTCCAAAACAGACCATATATTAGACAAGAAGGCATGTGTAAGCAAATGCAAAAGTATCAAAATTATACCATACATATTATTAGGTCATAACACAATGAAAGTAGAAATTAATGGCAAAAATCATAGGAATTATGCAAATGCATAGAAATTAAACAATATACTCTTGAATAATCCATAGGTCCTAGAGGAAATAAAGGAAGAAATAAGCCAGTTCCCAGAGTTAAACAATAATGCCATTACAACACACCAGAACTTATGGAACACAGTGAAAGCTGTCCTAGAAGGAAGTTTATAGCTGTGGATGCCCACATCAGAAAAACAGAGCACAAATATATAACTGAATGATGCACCTTAAGGTCCTAGAAAAACAAGAAGTCCAGAGCCAGAGCTAGTACAAGGAAGAAAATTATAAAGATGTGAGCATAAACCAATGAAACTGATACCATAAAAACCACATACACAAAAAACAATGAATTGAAGATCTGATTTTTTGCAAGAATAAACCAAATAGACAAACACTTAGCCAATCTTAGAAAGAGAAAGAAAGAAAGAAAGAAAGAATGAAAGAACGAAAGAAAGAAAGAAAAAAGAAAGAAAGAAGACCCAAGTCAATCCAATTAGAAATGAAAAACATGAAATCCTATCAGACACTGCCAAAATCAAAAAAGAGTATTAGAAACTACTTCACAAACCTATACACCAATAAATTGGAGAATTCAGAAGAAATGTATAGGTTTATTCATCCAAAACTAAACCCAGAAGATATAAAAACTCTGAATAGTGTAAATTGAAACAGTAACTAATAAAATCCTAACAATTAAGAAAAGCCCATGTCCTCGTGGATTCACTACTGAATTGTACAAGAATGCCAGGAAGATCTGAGGCCAATATTCCTCTAACTCTTTAATGAAATTGAAAGGAAGGAGCACTCCTAAAGTCATTCCTGGAAGAAAGCTTTACTCTGATTCCAAAGGCAGACAAGGATCCAACCATAAAAAGAGAACTACAGGCCAATCTCTTTCATGAACAAAGATGAAAAACTCCTCACCAAGATACTGGAGAACAAGATGCAACAAACCATCAAATAGGTCATACGTTATGACCAAGTAGGGTTCATCACATGGATGCAAGGGTGCTTCAACATATGCAAATCAGTAAATGTAATTCATCACATAAACAAAAGCAAGGACAAAAATCACATGATCTTCTCTACCGTTGCAGAAAAAGCTTTTGATGAAATTTAACATCTTCATGATTTTTAAAAAAACCCTGAAGAATCTGAGCACAACTACTTTGAAGGTAACAATATGCAATATATTAACCATTATTAATTTCCTATTACCTTGCTTTGAAATTCTGTAATTTTTTTCCCTTTAAAATGAAAAAGCCCTGAAGGAAACAGGTATAGAAGGACTGTATCTCAGTCTGATAAAAGCTCTGGCCTATAAGGTGAGACTGTGGTATCACCGGGTGTCCTCCCGAGTCATGGCCAAAGCCAAGGACATGCATTGCTGGGTTGTTTTGGTCTCACATGGCATCAAATATTGCATCTGTGCCCTCACCAGTATCCAGTGGTGAACAGAGAAAAAGAGAAACTATCCAGTCCTCAACTATGAGTGGCTGTGTTGGTTTTGAGAGTTTGCCTAATCTCAAAAGCAGCTGGCCAATAAATCCATTCATTAGGGATTCTGCTTTAGTACTCTCCATGTGGAAGAGGCTAGAATTGGGAAATCAACACTGATTCATACGTTTTCAATATTAATTTTGAAGAACATGCATGCTCACCTTTTTGGCCAGATCTTAGATATAACAATCAAACTTACGAACTCCAGGAAAGTAATGTTTGGTTAAAATTGATGATTGTGATTTCAGTGGGTTTTGGTGACCAAAGAAAGAAAAGAAAGCACAACCTATTACTGACTACATAGACACTTAGCTTGAGGCCTACTTCCAGGAATTGAAGGTCAAGCACTCTCTCTTCAACTACCATGATTCTTACACCCATGTGTTCCTCTCCTTCCTCACCTCCACAGGCCCCCTCTAAAGACACTCCACCTCTTCATCATGAAGAACCTGAACAGTGAGGTGAACATTATACTGGTGATGGCCAGAGCACATACAGAAGTTCAAGGTGATACTCATAGTGAGTCGGTCAGTAATGACATCCAAATACTCCTATTCCAAACAGACGATGAGACTACTACACGTAACATGATGAGAGCTGGGAGACCATTCCCCTCCATCTACATGAATTTGGGCCACAAACCAGGGCCAGTCCTCCTTCCATTGTTCTAAGAGAAGCAAAAATAAAAACAGCAAAGACCCAAGAAATCTCTGCACACACGCTTAACCTTTTCTCCACTCTCAGCTTACTAAAGGTTGGACTGCATCCCATACACGTGATTTAATCAGAGGGAACTCTGGGACACACATGCTTGGTGAAAAACCCTGGGATGATTCAGAACCCTGTGAATCATTCCTGCCAATTTTGCATGGACCCAGTGAGGAGAACCCAGGCTGGGGTGCACATCCTTTCAAATCCAAAACCCTGATTCATCTGTGTGCTTTTTACTCTCCTATCATCCCGGTACCACTTTTCTGTTCATGCCACGTCTTTGTTGGCACAGACCTGGCCTGAGCACATCTTCCCACGATCTTCAATATATGCAGCTGCTTCTCTTTTACCATTGAATGTACACTAGCAATTCTTTGCTCATTGTACACAAGAGCCTGGACTTGACCTGTGGGATCTACCACATGGCATCAAGACCATTGCCAATATGAGTGTCACAATGGATGAACATCTGCCGTTTGCTGTCGCAGGAAGTAAGGATGAGGTTTCCAAGTACAAGATCAATACACAAGCCAGAGGATAATACTATTTGCCTAGTCACTGTTGTTAGCAGTCTCTAAGTTTTTTTTTTTTTTTTTACCATGGTTCTGGGTGTCTTCAAAGTGCAAGCAGCACATTTCACATTTCATTTTATGCAAAGAGTGCATGAGTTCACTGCTAATAGGAGAGCCAAGTTTATTGCAATGTATAATTTTTTCTATGGAATTAAAAAACTGTCTTGTATCTCTTGAAGCCAAAGTGTGAGTTTTCATACTAGAAATTATACTCATCTAAAGAAAAAGTCTGAAAATCACAGTCCTTAAACCGTTATTCACAATACTTGATTATGGACTTTTTTCCAGTCTTCTGAATATTTCAAGGCCTAGTCCCTTTATGGTTAGCGATTTGTTAAGGCCAAAAGAGACTGGGGTTAAAATGCAGGGTCATATACAGCAGCAATGTGAAACGTGATTTCTCTGGCCCTTTTATTGGAGCCCCCTTCCAAGTCTACCCTCTGGTAATAGGGGCTCGTGGATGTAGACTTCTGTGAGGGTTTTTTTGTTTTTTGCATTTTTTGCAATGTGTCTGCAGTGGACAACTGAAGAATGCCACAAAAGGGCTACATACCCACTAACAATGGAACACTGCATACACTTAGGATGTACAGTGTGATGTCTGCTTCATGTAGACATTGAGTAGTGATGAACTCAAGGTTTAGTGTATGTACCACCTTAAACTTTTAACATTTCTTTATGGTCAGTACATTCAAACTTCTCTCTTCTGGCCAGATATGGTGGTGCACACCTGTAATCTCAGCACTCAGGAAGCTTAGGCAGGAGGATCGTTGTGAGTTCAAGACTAGCCGGGGCTACAAAGTGAGCTCAAAGCCAGCCTGAGCTGCATAGCGAGACCCTGTCTCAAAAAGACAAAAAAAAAAAAAAAAAATTCCTCTCTTCTAACATTCTGGGACAACTTTTCTTCTAACATTCTGGGATAACTTCCCGTGGTCTTCAATCAATGTAGCTGTTTGCCATTTGCTGCTGGGTGTATACTTGGCCATTCTTTGCCCCTCACACATAACACCCACTACACAGTAACATTTTTGGTGAGAGCCAGCCTGGAGATATTAACGGACACTGGCAGATAGTAACAGATATCACCAGCCACCAGATAACCACTCAGATGTCAGCCCAAAAGAAAGACAATTCCCTCCTCACTCGGGGAGACTCCCTCTCTTCCCCTTTGTTGGGCATGTGGGACAAACTCCCAGGACAGGTGACTGACCAGATTGTCATTTGGAGATGACTGTGGGGCAAAAGGTGTTAGCCTTTGCAGGGAGCAAGAAGGCTCCTGCTTTCAGTGGGGGTTGTACTTTGTTTATTGTCTTCATAGCATGCAGATCTCAGTGGCTGACTTGACAAACCTTTGCGGGGAATGGATCTGAGGTGAGTCAAACAGACAGCTGGCACCCAGCAAGCCAGTGCCACTGCTTGGGTGTAGCTGCCCGCACCTGGGAACCAGAAACACGGACTCGGTCCACCTGAAATTGTTGCTTTTCTTTGTGGAGTGCAGGTGGCTGCTTGCCCTGTACCACATCGACTTAAAGGCCTGGTTGGTGGCTTGCATAGTGCCAAGGCTGCTTGCAGGTCATGCTGAGTGCTTTTCTTTCATTCTTTCCCTCTCTCAGGGAAGATCTGGGCTCCTCCTTGCCCCCGCCACCCCCATTTCCTCTATCAAAGTATTCAGAGTCTTTGGGGGTTTTGTTTTGTTTTGTTTAGTGATGGGCAACTGAAGGAAAAACAGTTAAGGACACATTTGTTTGATCAGTCTTACATGCCTATATCTGGTTATCTGAGTAACCACTTTGAAGATAACAATATGTAATGTAACAACCACTGTTAATTTTCTATCACCTTGTTTTGAAATTCTGTGTCATTTTTATTGTTTTTATGTTGTTTTGTTTATGCCTTTGGGTTTTGTTATCTTGTTTTTATTCTTTTCTCTTTAAAAAAAGAGTATATATATATATATATATATATACACACACACACACGATTATATACATATACACACGCACACACACACATATATACGAGGATAGCTGGGATAGGTGTATTGCTGATGTCTATTGGTTTATTGAAAAGAACAGTTAATGCTTCAATTTTTTTTCTTGACTAATTTTGCATACTTATACCTGGTAATCAGAACAATTAATTTGAAGACAACAATATGCAATATAACAAACATTGTTGAATTCCTACCGTCTCGTTTAATGAAGCTCTGTATCATTTCTAATTTTTTATTACTTGTTTTGTCTTTAATTGTTTGATCAATCTTGCATTCTTACATCTGATAATCTGAGCAACTTCACTGAAGATAACAATATGTAATATAAGCCACTGTTAATTCCTATCATCTTGTTTTGAAATCCTGTATCATTTTTATTATTTTTGTTTTGTTTTTATCTTCATTGTGGTTATTTTGTTATTGTTTTTTCTCTTTAAAATAAAAAAAAAATAGTTAAAGACAGCTTTACCCTACAGAAAAGAAGGGATAATTTATAATTGTTTTAAAAGAACCAGTTTTCACACCAAAAAGAAGCTGTGAAAAGGAGCAACTGGTTCTCCTCCGGGTCTTAATGCCTGCCTGTAGCTGTCTCTTAGGGTCACTTCTGTAATGCTGGTTTTTCTGTCCACTCTAATAGGTTTTGCTTTTATTGTGATAAGTGTGGCCTCAGGTTTATGCCCCTGTCTAACAGGATATGTAACCTTGAATTTGCTGATTGAATTTACATAGTGTCTTTTACCTTGAGATTTGTCACCAAAGGTATATACTTTGTGACTTGACCTAGCGAGATGAGGTGTTTTCTAGGGATAGGTCTCATTCCCTGTTCTTACATGGCCAAATGGTGGAATGGTTTCTGTGACTGAGAACCACTTCTGTGATGAATTATCTCTGTTTTGGGGTTTTAGGTTTCAATTGCAACCCCTCCCTCAACAGGATAATAGGTTTTAGAGTTGGCTTAGAAGTATCCAGCCAATAAGGCATCCCAGTTCTAGACTGTACCTGGACTCCTTGTGGACATATGGAAGGTTCTAAGGTCAAAAGAAAAAATGGTACACACCCACACAGGGCTAGGGATGTTCAACCTCTAGGGAGTCCAGCTTTATCATGGGACCCTTTAATAAAATCTGAACTTGGTTATAGATAATCTAGAGGATTGGGTGTCCTGTCAGGTTTCCATGTGGGAAATAACTCAGCAAGAGGCTGTATAAGTCTTCCATGACCAAATCTCAAGGAATTCACCCTTACCAGGTCATGGCCCGAGGGATGAAAGGCTTGGAACCTATCAGAAGATGTCCTGTCAGGTCCCCAGTACTAGGTCAAGGACTAACTCAGGGATGGGCCTGTTAGGTTTCCCATAACTCCTGTTGTTGTAGTCAGGTATTTAATGCAAGAGACATACTTTATAGGATTATTTTATAATATTCACCCAAGGAGTCAAATGCAAAAGAGTGTGGGAGATCTATCCTCACACCAGAGACCCAAAGAATCCAGCTGAGGGCCTGGATCCCATGGCAATGTCCTGCATGAGTCCAGCTGAAGACCTAGAGCCCATTGCAATGTCCTGCATGAGTCCAGCTAGAGGCCCAGAGCCCACAGCAATGTCTGATGCAAGTCTGTATCAAGGATCTGCACTGGGAAGCCCAAAGGTCAGTGGTGGAAGCTAGAAAGTCTGCCCCAGCGAGATGAAGGATCTGTGCCAGCAGGCTGTGGGATCTGCACTGGAGCCAGGAAGCAATGCTCAAGGTAAGGACGAGAGTTCTCCCGAAAAGAACCAAAGCCACCCCCAGTGACAGTGAGGACCTGAGCTCCTCCAATGAGGAGAACAGCTGAGCTCACATGAGGAAAACCAGTGTGACAAGCTTCTCCAAGAGAACCAACAGCACACCATCATCCCCTCCAGTTCTCTCTTTATGCTGTTGACAACGGTCCTAAGGTGGTCCTCCTTCCATACCCAGCGCCACGCTGATTCAGTTCAGCTGGGTACGACAAGGTCACCATTAGTTAATCCAACATACTTGTCCACAAAAATTATCATGGGAACAGCTTCATCCATTCCTTCTGATTCCCTGCTCAGACGTCTTCTCATCCACTGGGGAGAATTCCATCCTAAGGTCCTCCAGAAAGACCATCTTAAATTCCTGTGTAATTAAAAATGGCCTGTTTATCTACTTAGGGAAAGCAAGACATGGCCACCCATTGGCAGCCTTTTTTTTTTTTTTTTTTGCGGTACTGGGGATCGAACTCAGGACACTGCGCTTGCTAGGCAAGTGCTTATTCCACTGAGCTATATCCCCAGCCCCGGCAGCCTTAAATAGAAAGCCATATTTTAACTACATATTGGAAGAAACAGAAAAAAAATGGTCGGAGATGCCTTACACAAGCCTTTATGGCCCTCTATCAGGGCCTGATTTGTACCTAAAAGTCATCCTTCCTCGGGAACTGGTGCTGCTGAGGACCCCTTCTTTTCAGCTTCTTCTACTACTTTGAAATCTGCTCAGTTAGTACCTTCAGGAGATAAAGGCCATCTCCTGAATCCATCCCACACCGGGTCTTGGTCTGTCTACCATAGAGCCCCAGATTCAGGGAACCTGACATCTAAGACAGCCAATGCCCTGCCCCTTCAAGAAGTGGCAAGTAGCCGGACATGGTGACACATGCCTGTAATCCCAGCACTCAGGAGGCTGAGGCAGGAAGATTGTTGTGAGTTTGAGACCAGTCTGGGGTACAAAGTGAGCTCAAGGCCAGCCTGAGCTACATAGTGAGACCCTGTCCCCAAAAAAGATTAAAAAAAAAAAAAAAGGAGTGGCAAGTACCAGTGGTTCCACCCAAGTTCCTTTTCCAGTTATGCATATTTCAGCTGTTAAGGGAAAACCTGGGTAGATTCTTTTCCATACCCTAACAAGGGCTTTTGGTCTGACCTGACCGGATAGCCGGTTCATCCTAGTTTCTTGTTGCACGTCAATAGAAAGGAAAAGTATTACAAGACGGCAAACAGTCTAACGGTGAAGACTTCAAACCTTCACCCTCTGAAAATCAGCGAACTGCTGTGTCATTTGGGTCTGGAGAGGAGCCTGGGACAGGATTATAGCACAAGAGATAGAGAACCCAAATGAGAGTTACACATCAAGGCCATCTTAGCAGGTATGCCCTGAGGACTGCCCAAACCTGTGAACTACAGTAAGCACAGGCCTATCAGTCAAGGCTTTGATGAGAATCCAGTCACTTTTTAGCTCCATCTTGAAAAGGCACTCCATAAATACACTAATCCAGAGGTAGAGTCAGATTATCCTAAAGCAATATTTTATTAGTCAGTCAGCCCCAGATATTAGAAAAAAGCTCCAGAAACTTCAACTGGGCCCACAAACTAAAACAAGTCAATTTGTCTATGATGCTCATTCAGTCTTTAATAACCCGATGAAATAGAGGAGAAACAAGAGCTGAATGAGGAAAAGAGGCAGGCTAAAGCCATGCTCTCCCTATCTGAAAAAGCTCAGGACAAAGCCTGCAGCACTACGGGAAACTAAGGTAATCTAAAGAGTGTTGGAGGGCTGGGGATATAGCTCAGCGGAATAAGTGCCTGCCTAGCTAGCAAGTGCAAGGTCCTGAGTTCGATCCCCAGTACCACAAAAAATATAATAAATTTAATAAAGAGTGATGGAGGTAAGTCAGCATGCTTGAAGTGCAAGCAAAAGGGGCACTTGGAAACTGCCTAACCCTTGTCAGACCTGTCAGAACAAGAGACAAGATCCTTGGCTTTGGAAGAGGGACTGTTCTCATTCCCAGAGAGGGCTGAGGGCATCCTTCACCATGGTGGCCAGGGAGGAAGGCCCCAGCAGCGAGTAATGGTAGCCAAGGCAACCCGCATGACACCTGCACAAGAGTGTTCTGACCAGTTTATAGGAGTCTCAGGTAACTCCCGAAGTAATGTGCAAAGAAATTACCTTGCTCTGCCATGATGGGGCAACCTAGCCAGTTCTAGTTTCTTAGCAGCGTGAGCTTTCATCCCATTCTACAGTTGTTGTGGGCTTTGAGGGAGTTAACAGGACAGCTTTGTTTACCCCTACTCTGAACTGCCACATGGAAGACCTGCTTTTCCAAGCTGCCTCTGTGGTGATACCAGAGTGCCCATACCAGTGAATTCCAACATTCAAACCTCTGGCAGCTCATGTCCTAGTTGCTAGGAACCCAGCCAGCCTGACCCCACAGGGCTTGATGTCTTTACCCAAAATCGATCCCCAAGATGGTATGATGGCACCCAAGGAAGGGCTATTAAGGCCATTCCAGTAGCTGAGCATTCTAAGTCCGCTGAAGGATCCTAATTTATATCCTCCCAGAAAACAGTATTACCTTAAGAAAGAAGCTAGAGAGGGTTTAAGCCTATTATTGGTAAGTGTTTGGCTACAAGGTTACTGGTGCTATGCCAGGCCCCATGCAATACATCTATTTTACCAATGCTCAAGCCACTGGGACTATTACCTAACAGAAGATCTCAGAGCCATCCATGAGGCAGTGGTACTTTCTCATCCATGAGTAGCAGACCCATATACCCTTTCAGCACAGATCCCAGGAGACACTAAGTGGTTTTCTGTCCTTGATTTCAGAGATGCCTTCTTTTCAACCCTGTGGATCCTAGCTCCCAACAATTGTTCACCTTTGAATGGAAAGACCTCCAAACAGGACTTCTTCAACAGTATACTTGGACTGTTTTGCCTTAGGGCTTTGGACATAGCCCCCACCTATTTGCATAGGCCTTAGTTAAGACCTAAGAGATTTAAAGTTCAAAAAGGGAGACCCTTTACTTTACAGAGATAATCTCCTCATTTGTGGCCCCACTATGGGGTTATCTGATAAAAATACCATTAAGACACTCAGTTTTCCATCAGAAAGCGGTTACAAGGTATCTTAACATAAGGGCCATATTTCTCAACAGAAGGTGACATATCTAAGGTACATTTTAACTCCAGGACAAAGATTGTTGTTCCCAAGGAGAACAGAGGCAGGCAATTTGCTATCTGGGTCCTCCAGAGCCTGAACATTTGAGGGCTTCCTTAGAAATGACAGGCTTCTGGCACATATGGATACCCCATTTTGGAGAAGTAATGAACTCCTATATAAGGCAACTCCAAGACCAGAAACTGAACCCTTAAAATGAACAGCAGCCACTTTTAAAGCCTTAAAATGGGCCCTGAGATAGGCCCCACCATTAGGAATCCTAGACCTAACTAAGGATCTCTCTTTGTGGCTGAAAAACAAAGAGTAGCTAACTCAGCATCTGGGCCAGGAAAACCTACCCGTTGCCTACTAGATGGAGTGACACAGTGCTGGCCTAGCTGCCTGTGAGAAACATCTGCTGTGGCACTATTACTCCAAGAAGCTTCTAAGATAACCTTGGGACAAAAGCTCTGTAAGGTTCTGTTAGAACTCAAGGGACATGTGTGGAAGACTAGACAAAGGCTCACTATATCTCAAGTCATTCTTATCAAAAACCCAGATATCTCTCTTTAGTCTTGTACCATTTTAAACCCAGCCTCCTCCTAACTAACCAAGAGGTAGTGCCAGGGATATAGCTCAGTGGCATAAGTGCCTGCCTGGGAAGAACAAGGTCCTGAGTTTGATTCCCAGTACAAAAAAAAAACAAAAAACAAAAAACAAAAACAGGTAGATCATGAGTGTGAAAAAACCATCACCTAGAAGTATGCCAGACAACCATTAACAGAGCTGGCTAGCACATGGTGCACTGAGGGCAGCAGTTTCATAAGGGATGGTATTAGGAGGGCAGATTATCCCATAGTTCACCTTCCCCAGGTCCCTGAATCAAGAGGACTTCCACCTGGGACTTCTGCCCAAAAGGCAGAACTTGTTGCCCTTACTTGGGCTCTCCAACTTAGCCTGGGAGAGAAGGTAAGTATGTGTACTCCAAATACGTCTTTCTGGTCTCATATATGAAATGAAAAAGGACTTTTGATTTCCCCCCCCCCTTTTTTTTTTTTTTTTTTTTATTTTTGAGACAGGGTCTCACTATGCAGCTCAGGCTGGTCTTGAGCTCACTTTGTAACCCAGGCTGGCAGGACTTCTTTTATTTCAGGACTTTTGATGAGCCACCACTCTCCACTAAAATGTGGACCAGAAATCCTCAACCTCCTTGAGACAGTAAGTGTCGTAAGTGAGGTAGCAGTTGTCCATTGCCAGGGACATCAAGCCTCCTTGGACCCCATCTCCCAGGATAATTCTAGGGCAAGTTCCACAGCCAAGCAGTCCACTCTCCAATATAACTCCAGCCCATTGTATCACTGCCCGTGATCCCATTCCGGGATCCTTACTTAGAGCTAGAATACTGTACAGAAGGGCTTCAAATGATCCATAATGAAGGCGTTCAAAGGGGCTAATGGTGGTAATTGGGACCCCGATTGTTCTTGTCACAATAAGTGCAATGGAAAGTCATTAAGTTCCTACATGATGCCTTCCACCTGGGGTAAGACGTCATCACTGCTATGGCACATGTGCTCTTCTGGAGCCTGGAGTCCATAACAAAGTTACTCAGGTCTGTATGACACATCCTGTCTGTGCCTCCATAACCCACAGACTCATCCTCCCCCATCCCCTGAAACAATACAAAGACGTGGATCCTCCCCTGGGGAAGGTTGGCAAATAGACGTCACCCACATACCTAAATGTAAGGGATACACACACTTCCTAGTGTGCACAGACACCTTCCCTGGGTGTGCAGAGGCTTCCCTAACAGGTCAGAATAGGCCTTGGAAGTGGCAAAAGTCTTCCTTAAAGAAGTGATACCTAGGTTTAGACTGCCTAGGTCTACCCAGAGTGATAACAGACCCTCATTTACATCCAAAACCATGCAAGGGGTTGTCAAAGCACTGGGAAAGAAGTGCCTCTCCACACTATGTGGAGATACCAGTCATCAGGAAAAGTCAAGAGAGCAGATGAAATTCTCAAGTGAAGCCTAGCCAAGCAGTGTCAAGAAACCCACCATAAATGTCTAGATTTCCTCCCAATTTCTTTTAATAAGGTTTGGGGCAGCCCCTGCTCCTGAATTTCATCTCAGCCCATTTGAGAAGCTTTATAGGAAGCCATTTTTGACATCTGCTGATACTGAAACTTCCCAGCCCCCTCAAAATGTGACCCATCTGTGAACCTTCCAACAGGCCCTCCTGGAATATGGAAGATTTTTCCACTCCCAGGGACTAACAGTAATTGTCAGTCTGTCTGAGTTAGTTTTCTCGTTGCTGAGACAAAATACCCAACACCCAAAGTCAAAAAGAGGAAAATATTATTTCAGCTCTCAGTTTATAGAGGTTTCAGTCTATAGTTGGCTGGCTCCAAGGCAGGGTGCATGGCAGAGGGGCACTGCAGAGGAGAAACAGTCCAGGGCAGGAAGGCGGGAGACAGCAAAGTGCACTACCGAGAGGCAGAAGTAACCATTGTCCCTCATGTCTGCATTTTGCTTTACTCTGCTACATACGTAGGATATGTAAAGGACAAACAAGTCCTGTAATGATATCTAATCTTCCTAGATGTTAAAGAGGTTGTCAATGTGTCACAAAAATAGTGAACTAAGAAATTTTTGCACATTTCATGTTAAAATTTATAGGAAAGATTGTCTTCTGAAAATTTGAGCATTTTAGCACACTGGGTTGGTGGAGAAGGGAAAGAGGGTTCTAGGCCAGAATACTCGTATTTTAAAGACATTTCCAAATTATCACTACTGTTACATGTGTGCAGTGTACTCAAGACTGCTGTGTGTACATAGTGGACAAATGGACTTTTTCATAGTCCCCACTTGAAAATATCTAAACCTCTCTGGATATTCAGAAGTGCCTAACATGTGTTAAATGCAGTGGTAGTAAACTATCACTGTGCAAATACATTTTTGCTAAAATGCACAAGAAATGCTGTCCTTTGGGAATGGAACTGTTAAATCACCTCTGTGAGCCACAAGTACCATCTGCACTTGTTGAATGGTTTGGAGCAGGTGGGAGAGAAGCAACTGCGGAAGGTAGACTCTCAGTGCATTTTTACTTGGGCATTTTTCAGATACCATTTCTCTCTATGTTTTGTGGGTTTTGTTTTGCTGTATATATGTGGGCAAACAGGTTCAAATTTTGCAACATCTAGTCCCTAGATTAGTTAGAGAGGTTGTCAGTGTACGGTATGACAGAGTAGGTAGTAAAGTTAGCACATTTTGTACACTTTTTTTGAAATTCATAGCAAAGCTCATCCTCTGTAAATGAATTTTGGATGTGCATTTCTTCGGCCATCTCAGGGCATTACCTGTGCCTGTACTTGCCCACTGGGTTGAAGACAGAAAGAAGAGAGGAGGGAAGGGCTCAAAGCCAAAGGAAGCAGTGGTATTTAGGAGATACCTCAGGTTATAAGCATTGCTACCTCTGCAATTTTACCAGTGCTGTGTGCATAGCAAATGAGTTCTTATGTGAAAAATCTAGTCTGAGATATTCAGAAGTGCTAGATATATTCAAAAGTAGAAGTAGTAGAATAACACTTTTTATAAACAGCCTTTTAAAACATATGGGAAATACTGTGTCTGGAAATAGAATGGTGAAACCACCTCTGAACAGTATATTGTCTGTACTTGTGCGTTGGGTTGAGGGAAGTGGGAAGGAAGAAATTGCAAAATGTTTTGAAGCGTATGCTAAAAAATGTTAGTGTGTCCGTTGCTCTTACATTGCACCCATTTCTTTTAACTTTGCTATACTGTCTATATTATGTACATACTGGACAAATGAGTCCTAATTTTATATCTGCCTAGATATTAATATTTTCCCAGTATAAGACAAAAACAGAGTTAGTGAACATCAACTTTTTAAGAAATAAAGATTGTTTTTAAAACTTAAAAAAAGCTGGGCATGGTGGCATATGCCTGTAATCCCAGGACTCAGGAGGCTGAGGCAAGAGGATTGTTGTGAGTTGAAGCTCAGCCTGTGTTACATAGCAAGAACCTGTCTGAAAAAATTAAAATTAAAATGAGAGGAAGGGAGGGAGGGAGGGAGGAAGGGAGGAAGAAGGAAGGAAAGAAGGAAAGAAGGGAAGAAGGAAGGAAAGAAGGAAGGAAGGAAGGAAGGAAGGAAGGAAGGAAGGAAGGAAGGAAGGAAGGAAGGAAGGAAGGAAGGAAGGAAGGAAAAAAGGGCTACAGATGTAGTTTGGTGGCAAAGCAAACATGGGACCCTGGATTCAATCTCTGGAACTACACACATGTGTTCCCGTGCACACAATTTTATCTGCAGATTTTTTGTAGGCTAGTAAATTATTTTTGAACCTTTGGGAGTATTTTCTGATGCCCTATGGATTCTTTCCTAAGGTTAAAATAAGACTTTTTTTTTTTTACCTTGTTTGGCCTGAACAGGACAGCATATTCTGATCATAGAAGCTTTCATTTATTTTTAAATATTAAAATCATAGTTTAGCTACTGGGCTTCAGCTCCCACACTGAACTCCCTCTCTGGGCACCTTGAGTCTTGGTGGCCCGAGCATTTAGTATGTGTCCCTGACAGCAACGGGCTGAGTCCATGGGCTTCAGGACTCACCCTAAACTGCTAACATGAGCACCAAGAGGGACTTCATACTGCTTGCATATATGAACCTTGTATGAACCCATAGTAACAAATTACACAAAAAGCAGCAGTCCTGGAGTCCGCGAGACAATAACATACTCTACACAGCAGACCCGAGAAAATCCTCCAATTCTCTCCTAGAAATAATAACTAAACCTAGTACACACCCTGGACTACCACAGTGAGCACAGGTGGGGGAGACCTCACGCCACTTGTGCCCAGTATCCTAAGTGCATCCAATGCCCAGCTGCAAGGGGCAGGGAGCTGCAACACTGGAGATTGAGAGGTGGAAGGAGGCGAAGGCCTGGAGCTAGGGTGCAGACCCAATTCTCTAGCTGGGTGGGGACAGCCTTCAAAGAGTCAGAAGTGACCTGCAGGGAGACATCAGTGGCCTATAAGGGGACCCCAGGGACCTTGACAGGGAGCTCAATATCCTGAGCGGGTAGGAGGGTCCCTCCAGGCTACATGAGAACCCTGAAGACCTGGACTGGGCCTCCGGCAGCATGGCAATGGGTCAGAGCCCAGTGGTCCACAGGAGCAACCCCTGGACTCCACTGGGCCCCCGGGAGTGGCCTGCCGGAGCAGAGCCTGGTGGTCCGCAGGGGCAACCCTGTGGACTTGACTGGGCCCCAGCAGCACAGCAATGGGGCCGAGCCCTGTGGTCAAGGGGGGGGTGACCCATGGACTCGACCAGGCCCCTGGCAGTGCGGTGATGAGGCAGAGCCTGGCAGTCTGCTTGGGCAACCCTGAGGACTTGACTAGGCCTCCGGATGCTCTGTATTGAGGTGAAGCCTGGCAGTTTGCTGCAACTTGACTTGACCCCCGATGGCCTTGAGAACTTGTCAATGGGGGTTTGACCATAGTGAACCTGGTTCTCTGCCTATCTATTCTCTTTGAGGATGGGTGCTTTTCCACCTCCTGCCATAGCAATTTGTGCACACCCATGTTTGTTAAGCATAATTTGAAGCAGCCCTGTCTCTTCCTCATGTGAGAGCCTGAGAGTGTAAATAAACCCAAAAGTACAGTTATTATCACAGGGAAGATGACTGATTGGGTGGTAGAACAACGGAGATGAGTGTGGAGAAAATTGATTAATCGAATGAGTCATCATCTGTATAACTGAGTAACAAATGTGAAGATAACATTATGTAATACAGCATCCAGTGTTAATTCCCTATTATCTTCACTGTAATTTGGTATTTCTTTTATTGTTTTTGTGTTAACTAATGCAAAGGTAATATTATGTAATACAGCATCCAGTGCTAATTCCCTATTATCTTCTTTATAATTTTGTATTTCCTGTATTGTTTTTGTGTTATTCTAGTTTATATGTCTCCAGTCTTTTGTCTTTAAAATAAAAAATAAAAACAAAAAAAAATGCAAACAAACAAAAAAAACCAATAGTTTAGCATTCAAGAAGCAGGTTTATTTTCAAGAAGCTTTGTTTTCCTTTTCAGTTAATTCCTTTAAGATATTAGAAAATATTAACTCCACTTCCAAAAGTCTAGCCACTCACTGTTAGGAAGGAAGAGTGGTAAAGTGTAAAGAGATGAGAAATACTGTGATAATTATGATAATATCATAATTTTTAAAAAATCTATGATTTTGAAAATGTGTTTCCTTGCATAAAACCCAGTGGCAATAGCAGCTTATGCTTCTGATTTTATTTTCAATTTAGAATACAGTCTCTAATAAATAATAGTTATCCAACAGGTTACATTTTAAAAATTTACATCCACTTCTCTTTCAATGGTTAAGTCAATAGTATTATTTTAAATTTTAAAAACTTGCCTGGCTATGTGCAGCCCTAGGCTTGATCCTCACCCCTGGGAGGGAGGTCTTCATAGAAAAGGAGTACCTTGCAATGTTAAATTTAGCAGTCTGAGCCCTTTGGACAGTGCTATACAACAAGATAGTTCCTAGCTTCAGGTACACGTAACTACTGAGCACTGAAAGTATGACTAGCTGGTGGCAGATGGCCCGCAGTAGGGCAGATGGCAGGTAAACAGTGAAAAATCAAAAGCAGCAGTGAGAATGAGACACTGTTGCCTGAGGGGGTCCTGCAGAGCCAGCAGTTGGTGAGTAAGGTGATAGGCACTGTACTCTGACTCACGGACACAGGAATTGGGCAGGCAGGTCACCATTTTCACTTTGAAAGTGTTGGGGCAAACTCCAGCAGCAGAACAATCCCAAGGTTGTTTCCCTGCCAATGTCCCAGAGAGAAATGAGGGGATAGCCATCCAGTCACAGTGGACCGCCAGTAGTTGGGAAGCAGAATAGGGGGAATTCTGCTGAGAGGTAGGAGCAGGGTCCAGGAGCTGGACCACTGTTCCAGTAGCCAGCAAAAGCCAGTCTTATTCCTACATACAAAAGACTGGATGTGTGCCCCTGATCTGTGACCAGTAGAGCTCTTCTGGCCCAGCTCCACTGGCCCTTTGCCCAGTGGCACAGCAGGTAAGCAACCTTGGAATGCAGCAGGACAAGGGCACTCCTTCTACCCAACGACCAGCATGTAAGAAGAGTGAGTGGTATAGAACACAGGAAGCTATGCAGGATCCATAAGGAGCCAACTGTACATGGGTCTGGGAGCAACCCCAGGCTTTCCCTATCTGAAGGCACCACAGCAACTGGGAGAGCACTGTAGAGACAATCACAGTAAGGAAAAGTGGACATCCAGAACGTTGTCTGCTGAAGGAAGACCAGACTTAGCCCCTACATCCAGAGGCCAAGATCAGCCCCATACCTAGCACAAATCCTACTGCAAACTTGGCAGGATTACACAGCACATGTCTGGGATATGACTTGGATACTAGCTGTGGAACTGTTGACACCAGAGTAATTTTATTAATTTTTTTTTCTTTGTTTAATTGGTTTTCCACTTTCTTTCTGGTTGGGATTGGTTGTGTGTATGTATGTGTGTGGGTCTGTCTGTGTGCTGACTATTTAGGTTTCTTTCTTGTATTTTTGTTTTGTTATATTTGCCCTTCTCTCTTTCCTCAAACATCTCTCTTTATTTTATGATATTTTCATGTGAGTGAACATTGTCTCTTCCTTCCTGGTTTGCTTCCATATTCTTTTGCTTTCTCTTCCATTCTTTCTCTCCTGCACTCTTCTCTAGTTTCTCAAAGCTTGGGTGATCACCCTTTGCCCTCCAGCCTTGCTTCTACTATATTCTCCTCTTTCTTCTCTCTGTTTTGTCCCCTACCCCTCTTAAATCCCACATACACTACTAAGGGGAGACTCGTTGCATACAATTTCCTGGTATATGTTTATTTTGTTATGTAACTATAGAGCTTGCTCCTATGATTAAAGATACCAGATTAATAGTTACCACAGTTTGTCAGCTGTGAGGCTATGCCTGATGTTATTGTTACTGCTAATTGTACTACTTCAGCCAGGATGTCATACCTATTGTAATCAATTTTTCTCCTTCTTATGACAACACTGTGATTGTCTGGGGTCATAACCATCACCATAGTGCAGTACCAGAGGATGTGGTACTAAACCAAGTATCAATTTCTCATCTTTAATAAATTGGGAAAATAAGTTCTTGGGATAGATGCAAAGACCAAGAAGGTATCTCTAAAGAATACACATTTCCTAGGGAAATCTCAATACCGGTGATAAAGCTATCTACCATAAATCTATAAGCATGAACACAGAAAACAAAACTAAAATTTGAAAAATAGAAAATGACAAGATGCAGAAGCAAAATGCAGCCGCAGCCCACCCAGGACAAGTCCAGAGCACAATGAGATAGAGGAAATTGGAAGCCACCCACTCAAATTTTCTGAAATGATAGCAGCAGATGTGAAAAGACAAATGGATGAGGCTACAGAAAAAGCAATCTCTCAAGTAAAAAACATGATGATAAAAATGAAAGACATACTCAATGAATCTTGAATAGACACAGATTTTAAAAATAGAGGAGCTTAGGAAAATGGTGAAAATCATGAACGCCCAATATGGGAAAGAAATGGAATCCATGAAACAGATCCAAACAGATATCCAGCACCAGGCAAGATGGCACACACCTGTAATCCCAGCACTCAGGAGGCTGAGGCAGTAGGATTTCCATGAATCCAAGGCCAGCCTGGATTACATAAACAAGTTCAAGTCCAGCCTGCACTACACTATATAGCCAGAACTTATCTCAAAAAAACCCACAAAAACCAGATATCCAGGAGCTTAAAAATTCCAATGAAGGTATATGAAACACACTGAACAAAGATGAGGATAGAAAATGAAATCTAGAAGACAGGATTGGGTTAGTAACCATGAAAAGAAAGATATCTTAAAAGAGCCAGGGACCATGAAAAATCAATACAACAGCTGCAAGATGAGGCAAAGGAAAACAATATATAATTGATCAGAGTCAGTGAGAAAGCTGGAGATAGCACAAATATCATAAAAATAATGTCTTTACAGAAGTAATGGAAGAAAACTTTGCAAATATGGATAAAGAATTACATACATGTAAAATTCTTTATCCATAAGTGAGGCATATAGAACTCCAAATAGCCATGACCAAAATGAACCTACACCAAGTGTGTAATAATCAAGATTCTAGAATTTCAGCACAAGAACCCAATATTAAAAGTGGTTACACAGGGCCAGGGATATAGCTCAGTAGCACAGTGCCTGCCTGGCAAGCACAAGCTCTTGAGTTCAATTCCTAGTACTAAAAAAAAAAAAAAAAAGTAGTACACAAAAGAAACAAATGACCTATAAAGGAAAGCCCATTACAATAATAGCAGACTTCTCAACACAAACACTTAGGTCAGGGAGAACTTGGAGTAAAGTATTTCAAGCCCTAAATGAAAATAACCTTCACCCCAGAGTGATCTATCCCACAAAACTCTTTCAAAATCAATACAGAAGTGATACTTCCATGACAAAGAACAACTGAAGAAATTCATGACCACCAAACCAGCTCTCCAAAGTGCTCTGAATGACATTTTAGAAAGATTCCAAGAAAGATTCCACAATTCCAAGAACAGCAATAGAAAGAAGCCACCAGGCAGAGCAAGCAATTAAATAGGAGGGAAGAAGGGCACCAACAACAGGAAAACAATATGAAGGATAAACCAATACATAACAGTTATAACCAACCATCAATGTAAATGATCTCAGTTCACCAGTCAAAACACACAGACTGGCCGAATGGATCAAGAAGCAAGATCCAACAATATGGTGCATACAAGAAACACATTTAATTCAAAAAGAAATTCAAAGACTGAAAGTCAAAGGATGGAAAACAATACTCCATGTGACAGGAACCCAGAAAAAAGCAGAGGCAGCTATTCTGTTTGCAGATAATGTGAGCTTCAAGCCAAGACTGATCCAAAGAGACAAAAAAGAACATCACTACATACTTGTTAAGGGAAAACTCTAGGAAGAAGTGATAACAATCAAATATATATGCAACAAAAACCAGTGTACCTAACTACATAAAACAAACATTAATGGACTTGAAAAATCAAATAAGCACTAAGACAATTGTAATGGGGCACTTTAATTTCCCACTGCCACAAATAGATAGATCAAAAAGACAACAAATCAACAAAGAAATATCAGAACTAAACCAAACCTGTGAACAAATGAACTTAATAGATGTCTATGGAGTGTTCCATCCCACAACATCACAATACAGTCTTCTAAGCTATACATGAGATGTTCTCCAAAATAGACCACATACTAGCCCATAGAACATGCTTAAGTAAATGCTGAGGAATTCAAATTAACCCATGCATATTATCTGACCACAGTGCTATGAAAATTGAAATCAATGGCAAAAGAAACCATAAAAACTACATAACCATATGGAAACTAAATAACACCCTCCTGAACAACCAATGGGTCACAGATGAAATTAAAGAAAATTTAAACGTATCTACAATTAAATGATAATGTCACTACAACATACCAGAATTTATGAGACACAATGAAAGCAGTCCTAAGAGGGAAATTTATAGTGTTGAATTCTCACATCAGGAGAACAGAATGAGTTCAGATAAAAAACCTAATGTTAAACCTCTATTACGGTTTGTGTCTGCATGTTCCCCCAAATCCTCATGCAGTCATGGAGTGGGCTTCTAGGATTTGTGATTGATCCATGGTCCAATGCTGGGATTATGGGTGTGAATGCTACACCTGCCCTGGGGTGGGTAGTTTGCACACAATGTAAGAGAGAAAAAGAGGCTGCTTGCTGCCACTCTTCCCTTTTGCTTTTGCTTCTTTTGCTATCTTCTGTGGAGATGAACTGCTGCCCTCTGCCATGTGCCACCCTGCCTTGGAGCCAGCCAAGTATGGACTGAAACCTCCACAGACTGTGAGCTAAATAAACCTTTCCTTCCTTAATTTTGGGTGTCAGGTATCTTGTCTCAGCAATAAGAGAAAAGTAACCAAGACAACCTCAAACATTTAGAACAAGAAGAACAAGTTAAACTCAAAGCTTATATGGTGAGAAAATTATAAAGGTAAGAGCAGAAATTAGTGCAATTGAGACTAAGAAAACAATACAAAAAATCAACAAATCAAGGAGTTGGTTCTTTGAAAGATTAAATAAAAGTGATGAACCCTTAGTCAACCTTATCAAAAAGAGGAAAGGAAAGACTCAAATTGATACAACTGGAAATGAAAAGGATGAAATCTCAATGGATCCTGCAGACATCCAGATGATTGTCAATATCTACTTTAAGCACCTGTACTCTAGTAAGATGGAAAATACAAAAGAATTGGACAGAGTCCTAGAAACATGATTTGCCAAAACTGAATCAAGAAGATATATAAGTTCTAAATAACCTGTCACTGTAAAGTCTGTTTCTGTCTGGGATGACAGGTCCCAAGAACAAGGTGCCAGCAGTTGAGAAGAAAAACGAGAGAGAGAAAGCTATGAGATCAGGGGGCTTGCAGCCTCTCAGACTCAAGCCTCAGTTACCATTTTCCATAACCTTTTATTGAGAAAGAACAAAAGCAGCAACAGGGCAAATGGGAAGAGTAATTAACAGGAATAGCCAGGACAGTACAACTCAATTATCACAGGAATGAGACTTGACTTAGCTAGCCCTCCTGTCATCATTCCTTCGGGCGTATCTCAGCAAACCATCTAGTGCTGTCCCAGCGGCTTCCCACAGGGACACAGTCCTGCTATCATTTCTTTTTACACCAGTGCTTTTGCTAGACTTCCTCCAGAATCAAACAATCATATGGCTTGGTCAGGCTCAAAGTCCCACATAGTAAGACACTGAAAGGTAGTCTATAGAATGTCCTTCTCCACAATAATCCAATATCAATCAATGAAATTGAAAATGTAATTAAAAACTTACCAACAAAGAAAAACCCAGGTCCTGATAAATTCACTGCTGAATTCTATAAAAAATTTAGAGATCTAATGCCACTACTGCTGAACTCTTTAATGAAACTGAAAGAAAGCAATATGCCCAAAATCATTCCTGGAAGCAAACATTACCCTGATTCCAAACCAGAGAAGGACTTACCCAATAAAGAAAACTACAGGCCAATCTCCCTAATGAACATAGACACAAAAATCCTCCATAAAATACTGGCAAACAATGCAGCAAATCATCAAGAAGATTATATACCATGACCAAGTAGGATTCATCGCAGGGATGCAGGGATGGTTCAACATACACAAATCAATAAGTGTACTACACCATATCAACAGAGCCAAAGACAAAAATCACATGATCATTTCAATAGATGCAGAAAAAGCATTTGACAAAATCCAACACCCATTCATAATAAAAAGCCTACAGAAAGTTAAAATAGACTGTCCTTATCTCAATCTGATAAAAGCTATCTATGGCAAACCAAAAGCCAACATTATACTAAATGGTCAAAAACTAAAAGCTTTCACTCTAAAATCAGGAGCAAGACAAGGATGTTCACTGTCACCACTCCTATTGAAAACAGTTCTGGCAACATTAGCCAGAGCAATTAGACAAGAAAAAGAAATAAAAAGAATAAGGATAGGAAATAAATTGTCATTATTTGCAGATGACACTGTATTTTACGTATAAGACATCCAAAACACTACCAAAAAGCTTAATAACCAAATTCAGTAGTGTAGCTAGATACAAAGTCCAAACTCAAAAACCAATAGCATTCCTGTACACAAACAACAGAGGCACTGAGAGACAAATTAAGGAAACCACACCTTTCACAATAGCATCAAAAAATGAAATACTTAGTAACCAATCTAACAAAAGAAGCAAAAGATCTATACATGGAAAATTGCAGTACTCTGAAAAAGGAGATTGAAGAGTACATCAGAACAATGGAAAGATATCCCTTACTCATGGGTAGGAAGAACCAACATAGTGAAAATGACATACTTCCTAAATTGCTATACAGATTTAATGCAATCCAATCAAACAACCATTAACATACCACACAGAACTACAGAAACATTCCTAAAATTCATTTGGAGCCAGAAGAGACCTAGAATAGCAAAAACAATTCTAGGCAACAAAGGTAAATCAGGGGGCACCAAACCCCTGACTTGAAATTATAATACAAAATGACTGTGATAAAAAGAGCATGGTACTGACAAAAAGAAAAAGACCAGCTGGGCATGGTGGCACATGCCTATAATCCTAGAACTCAGGAGGATGAGGCAGGAGCATTGCCACAAGTTCCAGGCCAGCCTGAGCTACATAGTTAGTTCATGGCCAGCCTGGACTATATATCAAGACCCTGTCTCAAAACAAAACAAAACAAAACAAAATAAGACCTGAAGATCAATGAATAAATTAGAAGATGCAGAAACAAATTGAAACACACTCAGCCACCCTATCTTTGATAAAGGGGCCAAACACATTCACTGGAAGAAAGACAGCCTCTTTAATAAATGGTGCTGGAAAAACTGTTTTTCCACATGCCTAAGACTAACACTAGACCCATGTCTCTCACCATGCACTAAACTAAAACCAAAATGGATCAAAGATCAAAATATTAAAACAGAAACACTAAATGTGCTGGAAGAGCAAATATGTAGAACTCTTGAAGACATAGGTGTAAACAAAGGTTTCGTGAACAAAGTCTTGAGTTCACAGCAAATATCACAAAGAATCACCAACTGGGATCTCATCCTATTAAAAAGCTTTTGCATAGCAAAAGAAATCACCAGTATAGTGAAGAGACAACCCACTGAGTGGGAAAATATTTTATCCAGTTGTCCCTCAGACAAAGGACTTATATCTAGAACATATAAAGTTCTGAATAAAATCAGACCCTCCAAATATAAAGACCCAATCCAAAATTGGGCATCTGAGATGAATACACACTCCTCAGATGAAGAAATATAAATGGCAAATAAATATATGAAAAAACGTTCAACATCACTGATCATTTGAGAAATGTAAATTAAAACAATGCCGAGATTCCATCACACACCAGAAACAATAGCTATGAACCAGAAAGCAACCAATAACAAATGCTGGAGGGGCTGTGGGGAAAAAGGAATCCTTCTCCACCATTGGTGGGAGTGTAGACTGTTACAACCCCTGGGTGGAAGTCAGTGTGGAGATTCCTCAAGAAAACAGGACTTAAGGCCAGGGATATAGCTCAGCGGCACAAACGCCTGCCTGGCAAGCGCAAGGTCCTCAGTTCGATTCCCTGTACCAGAAAGAAAAATAAATAAATAAACAGGACTAGAGGTCCCATTTGACCCACCTATTCCCCTTCTTGGTATCTTCCCAGAATTAAAAAATCATACCACAGCAATATATGCATACCCATGTTTATAACAGCACAGTGTGTAATAACTAAATCCTGGAAACAACCCAAATGCCCATCAACTGATGAATGGATAAAAAAGATATGGGTTTTTTTTAATCCAGTGGAGTACTACTCAGCCACAAAGAAGGATAAACTTGAGACATTTCTAGGTAAATGGACATACCTTGAGATTATACTCATATGAAATAAATCAGATGTACATGTGCAAATATCATATTGTCTCCCTGGTGTGAGAAACTGAAAGAGTAAATAAGGACCAAAATGTACAATAGATATAGTGAAACAGGAAGAAATTATTGAAAAAGAAAGAAGAACTAGGGAAGGGGAAGGGAGAAAGAAGGAAGGGAAAGGGAAAGAAGGAGAAAATAGAAACACTTTGTAAGTAAGGAAACAGCACTTTGAAGGGAGGGGACGGGATTGAGAAAAAAAGAAGAATCAAGATATATCATGTAAAGGTACAAATTCCCTATGATGAGTATGATGATTATGTATGTCTAAACTGTACCAATAAACTTAATAAAAAACTAAAAAAGAACTAAAATAAGTAAATAAGGTGTGGCTAGCTAGTCCTAGCTGAAATGTGCTGTAAAACACACACTGGATTCTTGAGGGGGGGGACACAATGATTTTTACATAAGGATATAAGGTATCTTAAATTCCACTTTGATATATGATGAAATGATAACATTCTGGATACATTGAACAAATATATCATTGAAATTAATTTGTCCTTTAAAAACTTTAAATATGTACCATTGTCAGATAAAATAAAGGACACCCAACTATATCTGAATTTCATATATCCTTGCAAAGGACATACATATACTAAAAAATAAATCGTTCTTTATCCAAAATTTGTTTTATTCTGTTTTGTTTTGTCTTTTTGAGACAGGGTCTCAGGCTGGCCTTGAGCTCATTTTGTAGCCCAGGCTGGTTTTTGAACTTGCAATGATCCTCCTGCCTCAGTCTCCCAAGTACTGAGACTACAGGTGTGCACCACCATGCCCAGCTTTAACTATGTTTATGTATATGAATTTAACTATGTTTAGTTTTAATTGCTAAATCTACAAATTCTATTAATATGGCTGAGGAATATTCAGAATGACAAATGTACCCGGCTGCGGAGCTGGGGATAGTCCTTGTTACTGGAGAGGCTGAGGCAGGACAACGTGTCCAGGAGGTGGAGACCAGCTTTGAACAACATAGCAAGACCCTGTCTCTAAATCAATTTATCATTTAAAATAACAAATGTAGCTCCTTATTCTACTAGACAATGCTGCTTTAGAATCTCATACTGCAGTTGCTTTTCTTTTTAATCAGTCAGCTCCCGAATTAATCTTAGTTAACTGTGCAAAAATAACTAACCTGAGGGGAACATTTGACCCTAAGCTAGGATTCTTAATGATCTTGAAGTTAAATTTTTACATTGGGTTGCACAAGTTAAAGAACAACAGAATGCTTTTTTTACAGAACAAAATATAGAAAAGGTATCTGAGTTAGAAGTAAGTCATTGCTCACTGTTGCCCAGTTTCAGAAGACTCCCTCGGCCTTCCATAAGGACCAGCGAGTAAGTGGCCGCTGTCACTGTGACCCCCGGGCCAGTCCAGTCCCCCACTGGGCCTCGGCAATAATAAATCAGAAGGGGAACACTATTAAAAGTCGAGTCTCGATGTCCACCAGACACCCAGAGGAGCCGCCGCGACTTCAGTCTCGCACTCCAAGGTCACTGAACTCGGGACGCCCGACCTGGGTCACCCTGGAGACGCGCTCGGGGCGTGCCCCGCATCAGCCCCGCCCCCTGGACCTCGCACCCGCCCCCCGCGCCCGTACGCACATAGGCCGCACCGCCCTCTGCGTCACGTGGCTTCGCCCCTGCGTCACGCGGCCCCGCCCCCCGCCTCGGGCGCCGCACAGTGGACCAGCGGGGCGGGCTTTGCGGCCCAGGCCCAGAACCCGCCCCGGCCTCGCGCACTATGTAAGGCTGCCCGCGGGGCCGGGCCCGCGGCGGAGCTGTGGAAGCTCGAGCCTGCTCAAGTAGACGACGGTCTGCAGGTGCGGTCCCGGGCCGGGTGCACTTGCGCGCGTCCCGCGGGGGCGGAATGCGGGACTACGAGGAGGTGACCGCCTTCCTGGGCGAGTGGGGGCCCTTCCAGCGCCTCATCTTCTTCCTGCTCAGCGCCAGCATCATCCCCAACGGCTTCAACGGGATCTCGTTCGTGTTCTTGGCGGGGACCCCGGAGCACCGCTGCCGGATTCCCGGCGCCGCGAACCTGAGCAGCGCCTGGCGCAACCACAGCGTCCCGCTGCTGCAGCGCGACGGCCGCGAGGTGCCCGACAGCTGCCGCCGCTACCGGCTCTCCGCCGTCGCCAACTTCTCCGCGCTCGGGCTGGAGCCGGGGCGCGACGTGGACCTGGGGCAGCTGGAGCAGGAGAGCTGCCTGGATGGCTGGGAGTTCAGCCAGGACGTCTTCCTGTCCACCATCGTGACCGAGGTGGGTGGCAGCTCGTCTCGGGGTCTGGTGGCGTGGAGGGACAGTTGTGGTGCGCGCCTCACGCTGTCACTGCCCCCACGCTCAACACCCAGCGCTCTAATGATAGGCATCCTTGAGCCAAGCGTCTCGGTCACTAAGGTGACCCAGCGAGAGTGTGCTTCTCACAGCACAGGTGTCAGGCTGGCCATCCATCCCGAAGGCCACACTTGAAGTGGAGCCCGAAAGGCTCTGGCAGCCTGGGAGAGCCTCTGAGAGCCTGAGTGGCTGAACTTTCTCTAGATGGTGGTAGGAAACATGAGGAGAAAAGCCAGGACTTGAACCAAGGGACTGTCACTATTTTCCTGAGCCTCGTGGCATCTGCTGAGAAAAAAGGAAATACCCCTTTCCAGAACTGTTAAAGGACACAGAAAACTATCTTCTCTCCTTTCCTAGTTACTCCTCCCCCGCACTCCATCCCCTGAACAACCTGGTCACACCGTGTGAGGGGCTGCCTTCCTCGTTCCCCACGGTCAGTTGTCCTCTTACGTGAATCGGTGCGTGTGAGGATCCTGGAGTATCTCCCAGGATATCTGAGGCAACTTCACTGGCCAATTCAGCTGAAGCATACAACCTTAGCTTGCAGCGAGTGGGGCACCCTTCCTCATCCTCCAGCCCTTGCATTTCCCTCTTGGGTGGCCTTGCCCCCCAGTGATTCTGCCGCCATTTAAGCTGAGTGTATGACGTGATGCTGATGGTCATGTAGATGCTTTGGGACTTAACTTGGGTACTGACACTAACTCCCTGGAGTCTTAGCAAAACCAAGCGAGCAGGGCAGTGATAAGAACCCTCATTAGGCGTTGGGTGGTTGGCTGAGTGTCAGGATTAGAGGTTTGCAGGGCAGGGGTGGCTTCCTGGAGGAGGAGGCCTCTCACAGAGTCCATGGTGTTGAGCTAGAGGCCCAGGTGCAAGAGCAAGAAACTATCAGGAGGGCAGCAGGAGAAGAATGTAAGAGGCCCTGGGATCTGATGAGGCATCAAACGCTGCTGCATGTGGGTACTGCCGTCCCCTCCAGGAGCTTCCAAGGCCCACCAAAGGGGGCTGCCCCCTGTCAAAGGTAGAGTCTGAGCTGCACCAAGAGACGCGCCTTGTGCACCCATATTTTCTCTGTATGTCTGATCATTTGCTGTCCCTGGCACCTGTGCCTGCTTACTTACTGCACGTGTAGGTAGGTAGTAGGAGTACAGCCTGGCCGGGATTTCTCATCTGGAAGTGACGTCCTTCTAGTGCCCTGAAGCGTTGTTCCTTGACAGAAGGGGAACAGTGGGAGTCAACCTTCTGCTTTATATCCACAGAGCACGGGAGCTTTCGGTTGCCCCAAATCCTGGTTTCTAGCATCCAGAGTGAGTCTGCTGCCTTCCTGTGAGAACTTTCACAGTGAGGACTGTGACACAGTTAGAGATGGTGACATGGATGAGCTCCCAAAGGCCAGTTTAACAGGAAGTGCCTCAGCCCTTCTGACCCAACCTTACTGCCAGTGTGAGTCTCTTTTTAGTTAGGTTCAGATTTTATTCAGCTATCTTAGCAGTTTTGTAAGAGCTGTGTGACCTTTCACCAACTTACAGGTTGTCAGTCTTTGCAGGGAGGCAGGATTAATACTTTACTTAGCCCTTTCTGTGGGGATAGAGTGCCTGACTTAAAGTTCAAGTCTTCTTGTTCCTCTCAAGTGAACAGTCACCACTGGAAACTGCTATATCAACATTCTGATGACTTTTTCTAAAGCCCATTTCGCTTCACCTAGCTTTGGCTTGATAATAACTGCGCTTGTTCTGTGCCTGCTGGGTGTCTCCAAGCCTGCCCTCTGCCCCAAATCAAGCATAGAGATATTTCTAAGTACACTGGTACTGAATTCCTGTTCATATTTTTTGACAGAAGGCTAAATCTTCAGGTCTCCTGTTTGATTTCTTTTTTTTTTTTCTCTTTAAGGTTAAAGTACATACATGTGGCACGAAACTTTGGCATCTTTGCATCTCCTTTCATTTCTAACACAGCGCAGGGGAATTTTCCACTCAGGAAAATTTCAGCTGAATGCATTAATGAATAACTTAGGAAATCTTGAAAGTTTAAAAACTAAAGAAAAATGAGTAATTTAATTCATAAAAGGGAAACTTGGAGGTACCCAAAAAGAATTTACAGGCATCTTTTAAAGGAAATGTGATTCTCTGTCCGTTTGACTGGATCTTGGTACTGTGTGTCTCTGGAACAAGACATCAGGGCTGGCAAAAAGGGGTGAAAGAGGTTTGTGTGCCTGTGTTTCAGGACTACCTTGGTGAGCCACATGCTTCTTGGCCGGCCTCTCCTTTGGCCACTTTGTCATCCCTGGGCACTGGGGAATCATCCAACCCAACCTGTGGTGCTTTGAAGACCAAGACTGCCCCCTTCCTCTGGAAAGCGGAGTGATTTCTCAGGTTGCTGGAGTACCTGTTCTTTACTTTTGCCATAGACCAGCCCAGCATGTGGGCAGAAAGTTACCCTTAGTAACTTGTAAGCTTCTGGCCCCTAAGTGAAGGCTTAGGCAGTCTTGCTTCCTACCTTTCTCTGCTTTTCAGAAGCGCGCCCTAGTCCTTGGTGGGATTCCTGTTTACTCCCTCTTGTCATGGACTAGCTTTTTTTAAATCAGTCTTATCCAAGTGTCGATATTCCTGGCTGATAGGAGAGCCACACAGTCATCCATCACTTTGTCTACATGGAAAGCCTTGGTGTCCTGAGAGGCAGGGCCAGGGCTAACTGTGGCCTAAGGAGACCAGAGTGACCCAGACCCTGTGCCTTGCTGTTGTACCTTTCCTGACTTCTCTCAAGGGAAGCACAGACCCTCATCTGTGCCTTTGCAGCAGCATAACAAACTAGGCAAACCACTTGCTGGGCTCTATGGTCCCTTGTGCATACATATTATAGCAGACACATCTGGCCATGAGGTCAGACTGAGCCCTTCTCTGTACTACCTGGCTTAGAACCATGATGCTGAGTCCAAGTTCTGACAGTTGGCACAAGGCAGGGAGTCAGAGAGAAAAGAATTTATTCCACAGACTGAAATGCAAGGTTCATCTGGACTTTAGGCTTCCACGGGCATGGATTAGGCTGTAAAGATACTATTGGGAAATAGCTGTCATCATATAAACCAAGTCCATTGTCTCAGGAAGTTGAAGAATGAAATCGTGGACAGAAAGGGAGTTAAAGGGGAAATGTTTACTGGGAATATAGAGAAGATGGGCATCCAGGCAGGCTCCCGGAGAGTGAGGTATGATGCAGCCCCTCGGTCCAGAACTTTTTATGGATAAGGGGAGCACAAGTATTGCTCCATTATTTAGTGATCACCTATCATAGGCAGCTCTCTGGGCTTAAAATGACCAATTGGAATTCGGGCTTTGTGAGCTCCTTACTCAGCATGCAGAGTTTAAAGGACACTGACTATTCTGCCGTTTTAAGTGGGATTTAGTAGAGAAGGGGCTATACCCCTTGTTGCCTGAAGACCTCTCTCCAAGTCCTAGCCTTATTGCCTGTTCTTATTGTAATTCTTAGCAACATGGCTGACCCCCCAACTTAGGCCCTTTCTCTAGCTAGCTGCCTATTCACAAGCTAAACTAATATCAAACTCACGTGTACTAGGATGTTGAAGGGTGGTAGCACTTTTGTTAACCCGTTTACTCACTCAGCTGTGTAACAAACAGCTCCTGAGCTACCTCTCCATACACTTGCAGAGGACGTGGCACCCAATATCTTCCCTGTGCCCAGCTGTCTTCCCTAAATGTATTTCATTCTGAGATTCGGTCTTGCTGTTTTGCCCGGGCTTGCCTTGCACTCCTGCTCACCCCATCCTCCTCCCTCTGCTTCCTTAGTAGCTGGAGCTGTGTGGACTTGTGGCACCACGCCGGGGAAGGACCCCCCGTAACAGCAGTGGAAGGCAGGATGACATATATGTGGGAATACAGCGCCTTCAGTAACACGTGGTTCCTACCAGTGCACTTGACCATTGATGCGGACAGACTAAGTGCACCTCAGGGAAGAATTATCACCTTAGGGGCACATATCCTGACTTTTCCCTGACAGTCAGTTCATGGGTAAGAACATTTAGTCCCAGGGAGCTCTGTCCTCTGTCTACATCCCATAGCTGAAAAGCTGCTCCAACTGTGCACAAGATTCAAAAGACAATTCTTCTTTTGAGACAGTTTATCAATTTTATTGAGGCAGATAAATGCTCTCCAGAACCTGGACAGATGTAAAGTGTGCCAGCCGGAAAGCTTTGACACATACACCTGTGCACCCTGGAAGGCATCGCCCTGGAAAGGCACATTTCTGAGCAGGAAGCCAGTGAGGCCAGGCCCTTTGCCAGAGTTCCTCCTGTGTTCCTTCAGGAGGACATGCTTTCACAGATCACTTAGGTAATGATGCTAGACTTATGATCTAAATTTTAAGCCGATACATTTACTTTTAACATTGATATCTGCTGTCCAGTGCCAGTGTAACGCACCTTATGTGCCAAGAAGAGACATCAGTAAGCAGGTCTGTGGCTGTTTCAGTCATAGATGGGGAGCCAGGAGCTCAGTACAGGAACACTAGACATAAACATTAAATAGGGTACTTATTGCTTTTGAGTTATTCTGGTTTATGTCTGTTTAGTTGTTGATATATTTCCATTCTTTTGTCTTTAAAATAAAAAAAAAAAATAGGGTACTTATCCTGGACTCTGTGGTCTTCTCATCCGTTCCCTCCTAAGGAGGATTTAGGCCAAGACCTAGAACCTATTGAAATATAGTTAAATCCCATGGAGAAGGTTAAGCTTTGGCAAATAAATGCACCTTAAGACCATACTCTTAAGTGAAATAAGTCGGACACACGTGTAAATACCACATTGTTTCTCTGGTGTGAGAATCAAAGGTGTAAATAAGGACCAAAATGTATATTAGGTATTATGAAATAGCAAGAAAATGTTCAAATGGGGAGGCGAGCAAGGAAGGGGGAGGGAGAAAGGAAAGAAGGAAAAGTAGAAGCAAATCTTTTGTAAATGGGGAGGGGAGAAGGGGTTGAAGGGAGGGTAGGGGAATGGGAAAAAAATCAACTTATATCATGTACAGGTACAAATTTTCTATGATGAATGTGATCATGATGTATATCTAAAATGTACCAATTTAAAAAAAGAAATACAGTTAAGTGGATGAACTGGCTAGAGGGGACCCATTCGTTGCTCGCCCTTATGTTAATTTTTGAAACCTATCACCTTTCCTGACCATACTCCACCAGACCCCCAGTGGACAGGAAGAAAGAAGTGTCCATGCGTGTATCCTTTCAGAGGGCCCAGAGCCAGGCCCTGCATTGTCAGGGACTTTATAGATAGTGGGCATACTTCCTCTAAGAAGTTACACACTTGCCCAGACTAAGGATAGGCTGGACCATGTGCACAGAGAGGAGATGTGAAACCCCAGACAGTCCAAGGCCTGTCTCAGGATGAGAACCACGATCGTTTGTCCTCTGAGTAGCAGCCTGATCTAGTTTC
Source organism: Dinomys branickii (assembly GCA_004027595.1). Classification (NCBI taxonomy): domain Eukaryota; kingdom Metazoa; phylum Chordata; class Mammalia; order Rodentia; family Dinomyidae; genus Dinomys; species Dinomys branickii. The sequence goes on from PVLD010007780.1 coordinate 50,422, forward strand.
AACCTTGCCAGTGTAGGGTTTCCTGGAAGCTTGTTTTGAGGAAACCCAGCTGGGGTCACCGCAGACCCCAGGACTCACTGCAGGAACCCATGTGACTTTCTTGTCTAACTCAACCATATGATCCTCAACTGTCATGAAAGACCTGCTGAAAAACACCCGCTGGCCTTTTAGTCATCATTTCATCTTTGTCATCGCAGAGCTAATAGAGTGGCAGCAGCCATGAGCCGGCCTTGCAGCTCAGCCTGACACCCGTCATTGATTCTCTTGGTTTCGTCTCCCCACCACTCACAGTCCTGGCCCTAAGAGCTCTGGTGTGGGGGTCACTCAGTCCCCTCCACATGCTAGAGCAGGAGCATCTGGGGGCTGGGGCTGCTGACGCTGTTTGCGTAGGAAGGCTGCAGCAGCTTGAGTGTAGCAGTTGTCATGCTCAGTGTCCTCGGTTCCTGCCAGTCTGGGCTCCCCCAGATGTGGGAATCCCAACCCCCAGTTCTTCCCTGGGTTGGGGTTGCATCCCATTTAGCCTAACAGATATGTGTTTATTCCAAAATAGAGTCTGCAGCATGCCTGAGTGAACTGTGTAGGCTGCAGGGGTTCTTCATGTCCAGCCAGAGGGCCGCCCTCTGATGCCTCGGAGAGGTGCCCAGAGGCTCTGTGCATGGCCTAGCAGATCAGAAAAGCAGACTTGCTTTTCCTGTCAGTGGCCTGGCAGAGATGCTTTGTTCTGGGGAGCTGCACACGCTCCATCTCTGTTGGTTACTGAGGAGCCAGCAGACTCTATGGAAGGCAGGCCAAGCAGGCAGGGCTTGTGTACTCAGGATGAGGGCCTTGCAGGAGAAATCCAAAACTGCCACTAACTACTCTGGGAAACATTTTACTGGGTATCACAGAGTTTCCTGAGTTGGCTTTTCTGCTTCTTTTGGCTCTTTTTCAGGTGGGTGTCTGAGTGTCTAACTGCTTCCCCGTGCATCCCTTGGAACCACACATTAGGTGCTAGAATCTTGAACAGGGCAACCGTTCCATAGTCCAATCTCTATTCTACAGACAGAAAAATTAAAGCAGGGTGTGTGGCTTGTCTGGGATTAGACAGCCAAGTTAACACTAGAATGGAATTTAAGGCTTTGTTTCCTGATGACAGATCCTGTGATCCGAGGCAGGAGGGAGGTCTGCACCCCAAAACAGTACTTACAGAGTTCTGTCTGCTCTGCTGTATTTGTCTGGATGTGCCCTAGAGCCTCCTAAAAATCAATTTACGGACTGTTCTGTGCCACTCGCACCGGGTATAGATCACAGCTGGCTGCTGCTCATTTTGCGTCGCCCTTGGCATCAGTTTCAGCTAGTCAGACCGCAGTGCAGCGGGCACCACCACAGAGCTTTAAAGCAGCATGTAGCTTGGCTCTCAAAATCGTCTTCTGTTCTATTCTTAAAAATATGTATAACTAGAAAAACATTGTGTAGAAGGAGCTATTTTAGGAGAGTGTCTCCTATCAAGAGAAGAGGGTAGGGTCGGATGGGAGGGACCGAGTGAGCTGTTGTCTGTGACCCAGCATTGCTGCTTCATCTCCAGCTGTAATGGGAAATGTCCACAGGTGTGAAACAGCACGAGGGGTACAAAGTAACTTAGGTTATCTTCTGCCCTTGAGTGTGCAAAGTATGTTATGATTAACATTTTACAGTTTTTTAATTATATACTTAGAAGATCCCATTCTAATTGTTCATCGGGAAGTTGTAGGACATCCCTTGATGAATCCATCGTCCTCCAAGTTCTGGGCTGAGGATACCTGGTCTCCAAGTGAAAGTAATCATGAATGCAGCTGTCGGTGGGACAGGATGACTTTGCAGTTCAGGATGGTGTCATAGTACCCAGGCTGGGGTGACATAAAAGTGACCCCCCGGTCTGTTGATACACAGCATGTCCCTCTGTCCAAGCATTTGCTTCTCCTTTGACCCCACCTCCAGGATTAAAGTCTTCTCCCAGTCTGCTTGATTCCCTTCCAGAAAGGAGGCATATCCCTCCTGCCACCCAGCCTTCAGCGACATCACTGTGGCAAAGCTGCCCCCAGTGGCAACTCTGCTGCACATGGCCTTACCACTGCCGCACCTTCCTTGCCTAGGGAAGGACCTGGAGGCCAGCCATTCTTTCCTGAAGGTCACTACCTTAGTTAGGGGCCCTGTTAAGACTACAGCCTGATGTCTACTGGTCTCTGGGAAAGGGACTGAAGTTGATGTCATGAGGTCTTACAGATGGACTCAGTGGTATAAATAGGCCTGTCAGAAAGAGGGAGAAAAGAACAAAGACAAGCCCCTTCACGGGCGTTTTTCCTTTCCAACCAGAAGAACCCATGATACTTTATGTCCTATAAAACAGTGAGCTTCTCCAAAATAAATAAACTCGGTTTCCTGACTTCTAGCTGAGAGCTCTGAGCCTTAACTGGGCCTAATTTTGTTGGTATGCAGTATCAGGGATTCCAGCCCTGAGTATTGCAAGAGGGACTGGGGGGTCATTGGCCCAGCAGGGGCCTGAGCAGAGCTGAAGGAGCAGATCCATACGGTTTACCTTCGGACCTCTGGCCTCGGTTCCTTCCTTGCTGGGTGCTTTGGCTTCCCTGAGCTTTAGGGGCCTAAACCCCACTGAGCAAGGCATCCTTTCTGTTCCACAGCTATGGGAATTGCCCCTCCACACATAGTTAGGTGTGAGCACAAGAGGCCTTGCTCACAGGAGATCAGTATCTGGGGAGAAGACTGTTCCTGCCTGTTTCCCCTCCTCAAAACAGAAGCAGGGCAAAGGGCTCCGGTCTCTGGAAAACAGGATGGGAAGGAGAGGCAACCTGCACAAGTGAGCCATTACCTGTGCAACTGAACTCATGCACCTCGCAGGGATGCAGGGTATTCTGATTTCAGCTTTTAAATTTAAAACCTTCTCTCAAAAGAAGTGAGTGATGCATCCTTTTGCTCCTCTTACAGTGGAACCTGGTGTGTAAGGACGACTGGAAGACCCCGCTCAGCATGTCCCTGTTTTTTGTGGGTGTGCTGTTGGGCTCCTTCATTTCGGGGCAGCTCTCAGACAGGTAAGGTGTCTGTCTCCTGCAGCTGCAATCCCCAGCCCTGAGCAAGAAGCATGTGTCTGGCCTTCGCTTCATCAGTAGTGTTCTCTCACACCAGGGCCTTGCACTTTAATAGGAGAGGAAACTGCCCAGTATAAACTTCACGCCTAGTGAAATGCCCAAGGATCTCTCACCTGGCTCCCTAATTCTCGCTGAGTAAAGAAAGCTGAGCTGTCCAGGCCAACTGCAGCCGTGCTGCAGTAATCAGGCAGCACGCCACTGTTACTTCCGCACGTGCATGGCTTACCGAGTGAACACAGCACTCTCGGGTCCTTGAACGTGGGAGAGGTTGATACCGTGCACTCAAGTGCATTCCCTGCTTTGTAGATCTGTAGGTAGTACCACAGTGAGCATCTCTGCATTCCCAAGAAGACCGGCATTTTCTGTGAAGATGAAAAGAGATCTCACTCTACCCCTCAGTGCAATAAGGAGTAAAATTCTTACCTCCACCAGGCTGAAGCCCCTTAGCTAAATCACAGATTGTTGGGGGGTTTGTTAGTTTGTTTGTTTTGAAGAATTGAATTGAATTGGGAATTGAAGCCAGGATGTCACACATGCTAGCCTCAAACTTGCGGTGATCCTCCTGCCTCAGCCTCCCAAGTCCTGAGATTACAGGCATGTTCCACTCTGCCCAGCAATTACAAAGCTTTTAATTTAAGGTCCATAAATGGTTTAGAAAATCCAGAAACACTTAAAATTACATGAAAATAGTAGGGACACTGTGTAAGCCCTTTCTTTAGAGTTAAGTTTTCGTGAAGTTCTCATAAAGGTTTTCATTATGTTGTGTCCTCCTATCCTGGTGTTTCAGAGCCTGTCGTGGAAGCCTGAGACAGGAAGAGTGGCATTCAGCAAGTCATTGGCCACAGTGGCACAGAAAGGACACCCACATAATCAGTAGTTCACCCAGTGGAGAGGAGCCCCAGGGAAGTCAGAGTGAAAACATCATCCCCCTAAGGAATAAAGATACTTTATCTTGTATCTAGGGAAGCTAGAGGGATGCCATTGTGTCATAGCTGATATCTGCGCATTATTGTCACATTTTTTTCAGTGGGAATATGTTAGCTTCCACTGTTGTGACAGAAAAATTTAATATATGCATTTCTCCAAAGTGTCTTGTAGTGACTAAAAACAGACAAATTCCTATAGTCACCAGTAAGTATTAGAGCTCACTTGGCCATGAGATACTCGCTCCTGTGGGGAGAAGACCTTTGCCTCCCTGGATCTTTAATCTAATAGCAGGTATCAATTATTTACTTATATTGATTGAACAAACATGCAGTATTTAATGTGTGTTCCTCATGGTCATAAGTACTGTACAGTTTTTAAAACCCTCATAACCCTATGATGGAATATGTGAGCTTCGCACTGTTGTGACAGGATACCAGGGAAAACCAGCTTAGAGGAGGAAGGACTTGTTTTGGCTGACTGTTTCCGATGACAGTCACTTGGGTCCACCATTTCTGGACCTGGGGGGAGGCAGGCAGCACATGGTGCAGCCAGAGGTGCTTCCCTCATGGCGACCAGGAAGCTCAAAGGGAAGCTCACTGTTATAACAAAGTGCCTTCCCCAAGCACATGAAGATTAATCCACTGGATTAATCCATTGATGAAATGAGAGCCTTGTATGGCAGTCACCCTCCAGAGGCCTCACCTCTGAAAACCACTCTACCAAGCACCCAGCTGTCAACACGAGCTTTTCAGGGATATTTCAGATGTAAACCCCTTGAGTTCAGCACCCAGCACTGGCCTCCCCCAAATACATTTCCCCATCTTAGAAGTGGGGAAAATGAAACCTGGAGGTTAGGTCACATGCCCAAAGGTACAGGGCGGGCAAGTGGCGCATCAGGGCACTGGGTGTGGACCCCAGACAGTTGTGCTCCTCCACTTTGTGTAGACTAACGCTTGAAGTCCCTGCTCTCCTAGAACCTGCCTTCTGCAAAGGCAGGGCAGAAGCTATGAAACAACTGACTGAGAAAGCGATTACTGTTGGCTGTGGAAAGTAATATAGAGAAATACAAGGTGCTATGGGAGCGTCTAACCAGAAGTCAGGAAGGTGTCCCTGAGAGGTGAGGTGTGAGCCAAGAGTAGAAAGATGAAATTAGCCAGCTAAAAGGCTGGTGCGAAAAGCCTTCTGGGCAGGTAGAATGCCGTACACTAAAGCCTAGAAGGGAAGCTTAGGAACACAAGAAGTCCCATGTAGGAGGGATGAGGGCCATGAGGTAGACAGAGGTGCAAACAAATGGGAGGGGGCTTAGAAGACCATGATGAGGAGTTTGGGCCTCATCACTAAGGAGCTAGTGAGAATTTATAGAATAAGAATGTGACCGCAGATTTTTTTTTCCCCAGTACTAGGTGATGGACTTATGGTCTTGACACTGAACTGTACCTCCAGTCTTCTGTTTTTCTTGTCTTTGTTTGTTTGTGTTTGTTTGCTTGTTTTTAGCCAGGGTCTCACTGAGTGACTAAGTTACCCAGGCTAGCCTCCAATTTGGTAATCTTCCTGCTTCAGCCTTCTAGCATAATGATAGTACAGGCATGCAGCATACCCAGCCAGATTTGTGTTTTTTAAGAGATGATGTGACAGCCTTGTGGAGAAAGGATTGAAGCGATGTGAGAGATCAGTTTCGTAGTAGTTCATTCAAAGAATGATGGTGATTTGGCCTACAGTGAGATCAGTAGAAATGGAGGAAAATGGTAGAGGTAAAATCAAAAGGATTTTCTGGTGGGGTAGAAGTGGGAAGTGAGGCAGGGGTGATGCCACATGCCTGTAATCCCAGCTACTTGGGAGGCTGAAGCAAGAGGATTTCAAGTTTGAGGTCAGCCTGGGCAATTTAGTGAGACCCTGTCTCAAAAATAATAAGTAGCCTAGGGAACTTAATGAGATCCTGTCAGTTGATAGACAGGTGAGTGGGTGGATAAATAGACGGACAGGCAGGCTAGCTGGCTGGCTGGAGATGTAGGACAGTGCTCCCTGGATTTATCCCCAGTACCACTAAAGGTTTTGGGTCTTCTTAACTCATTGAAAGATGATACCCTTGTCTAAGACAGAGAATGCTAGCAAGGAATCTCATTTGCAGAGAAGGTGTTGATTTAAGGTGGAACATACCAAATTTGGGGGGATGGGACCCCTATGTTGAGAAATCAGGTATGCAGCTGGATATATGGGTGTGGTGCTTCGTGAGAGATTCGGGCTGGAGAAGCAGGTCTGAGAATTGTCAGCCACGTAGAACTTACATCCAAGCCCCAGATGTGGATGAGATGGCCAGGGGAGAGCACGAAGGAGAAGAGGAGGGACGGGACTGAGCTCAGGGGCCCTCCATGTGGAGAGGGGGCACCCTTTCCTAGGTAGGGTGCCAGCTGAGGCTCCGAGAAATTGCACTGGTGTGAAAAATGAGGCAGTACTCCAGGTTCAGAGTGGCAACTCAGTATATTTCCCTGGGTCAAATGTGTCATGGCTGAAGTGGATCTTAATGGGCCAGCTTATGAGCCTGTTTATCATGTCACACCATGATCACCCAAGGAAAATGTTTATGTTCCAAAAGGATTACTTCCACAGAAACAGTGGAAACGAGATTCGGGAACATATTGAGAATCGCCTCAGCCTATAGAAGGACTGGGATACATAGTGTGTTTCAAATCTTTCAAACAATTTTGGCAGCAGAATATTCTTTTAAGTAGGGTCGTTGAAGTGCAGTAAATGAAATAGCAAAGTAGTATGACTGTCCTCACTGCAGCTCCCACCGCCCCTCCTTGAGCTCTCCTGCACCCCCATGACGGCACAAAGCTCGGTGGGATGGAAATTTCTCATCTTATCAGCTCTAAGGAAGCCAGTGCTAAAACCTAAGCCATGCAAATCCCCTAAGAACTATAGATTCATGCCCTCAGCTGTTGTCTATGAGATCAGCAGGAACTTGTTACCCGGGACAAAGGTTTATTTAGCCTGCTTTCTGCCATATCATAAAGGCTGACGTTTGAGAGTAATTAAAATAACCCTGGGTTGCAAAGCCTTTTATCTAACATTGAGTTATCTTTATTAATTATGGGAGGCACAGCACTTGGAAGAAATAAACCAGTGTTTCCTGTTTTTGTAGATAGGTATGTATTTGCCATTTGGTCAATGGACTTTTAACAAGTAGGCATTTCTGGTCCCAACCTGTCACTGCCAAGGGCTAGTGCTGCCAAGGGCTAGCAGATCTTTTCTTCTTTAGCATCCAAGGGAGCGCTTGGAAAGGAGATGGGGCAGAGGTTGTACCACTCTGCCTTGTAGACAGCCCCTTAGTTGGCATATGGAGCCCCCTTGGTACAGAGCAGTGCAGGTCAAATGGGAGTTTCCTTCTAGACCTGGCTTTCTCAACCTCAACCTAAAGTTCCTTTGTGGCAGGGGGTTACCCTGGCCATTTTAGAATATTTAGCAACATCTCTGGCTTCTACTTAACACAGGTCAGTAGCACCCCCTCCCTGAGTTTTGACATTCAAAACACAAATAGCAACACAAATTGGCATTGAGGAAAAACAAACTCACGCAGCGGAAAGGCCTTGTGCAGTTTGGCGGCTGCTCCCCCTGAAGCCTTCTATTGTACAGGCAGGGCCAGCTGCACCAGCTTCAGGTTCTCCATGCTGCTTCCAGTTACAGTGGTCTGTGCTCTTGTCAGTGTCTCAAGTCCCTGCCCCGCCCAGGGAATCTCCCTCAGTGGTGCCAACTGACTCAGGTGACCGCTTTCCATTATCCTGGTTCCTGGGGCTTGGTGTCATTACACGTGGCAAATTGATAGGTAGCTTCTAGACTGTGCCTTGAAAGCTTGGTTCCTATATTCTCAATCCCCCTTTGTCCACACTGGCTTTTTCTTTGGGCCTCATCAGTGTCCCATTTCATATCTGAGTATCTTTTTTAAAAAATTTACTGAAAACCCCAGTGCCTAGGACAATACATGTTCAGTAAGTGTCCCTGAAGGAAGATTTCAGCCAGTTCTGGCCAGATTGAAGCTGAAACTACTGCTTACCACTAGATCACCTTACACCTTCTGTTTGTGGTACTTTCTTTAAAAGAAACAAACACAAAAACTATTTTAAAATGAGTGCAGATACAGAAAACCACACAGAACAAATGTGTGATTTTTTAATTAATCCAAGGAAATAATCTTGTAACCACCACCAAGCCATGCACTGAATTTCGCTGTCTCCCAAGAAGCTCCGTCTGTGTGCCCATCCCAATTACAACCCCCAGCCCACGCCCCATTCGTAGCCACTAATCTGACTCCTAACACTGCTCACTTCCATGCCAGCTGGATCATAATCCCAAAAGACGTAATCTCTAAGGCCATAATCCCTAAAATCTAAAATCCTGAAAGATTAAAATCCTGAATGTTGAAACCCTAGAAGAGAAAATTCCTATCAGAAAAAATGCTAAGAGGAGTAGAAAGTCTCACTCTGGGGAAGGGATTAGTGCATTTTTGATGGTGCAGAGGATAGTTGTACCACATTCAGTGCAGTGAAACCTGGAAACCCCGTAGAGGATTATCCGGGGATTTCTGTAAAGGTGTTTAATGAAGACACTTGTGCGTGCATCTGAATGGACCTGGAGGGAGAGCTGTATGTAGAAATTAATGTGAATGTATTTATTCTCTAAGAAAAGCCATTCTCTAAAAGAAAAAAGGAGCTACTTATCATGAGCAAGACTTCAAACAATAATGATTCTGAAATTAGTTACCTGTTATGTCTGTAACACAAATTTCTTGGGGTGCTGGGGGTAGAACCCAGGGCCTTGTACATGCTAGACTTCATGTGCGTACTAAGTTACAGCCTCAGTCTGTAATACACTTTTATATGTTGTTTTCTTTTTCATTTATTTGTGTCTTTTTCTTTTCAAGGCTTTTTCCCAACTATTTCAGCTATTCATCTGGTGCTGGGAATTTAACCCAGGACCTTAAGGATACAACCTATCGGGCTGGGGATATAGCTCAGTGGAATAAGCGCTTGCCTAGCAAGCACAGGGTCCTGAGTTTGATCCCCAGTACCGCAAAAAAAAAAAAAAAAAAGGATACAACCTATCTCTGATCTACACTCTCCCTCACTCCAGTATTTTAAATTGCCAGCATTATTTTTTGTAACTCTTCATGCTATTTATTTCATGTTTGCATCACTTCCAATACTGGAGACTTAGACTGTGTAAAGACCTTTAGATCTAATTCATTTTTTTGTACTTTATGCAGATTTTACTCTGTGAAGGTGCCACACCGCACTATTTTGTGCATAAGCAATTGTGCATGGAAGTAAAACTGCTGGAAACCTAATAAATGAAATCTTTTTCATACATCTGCATTTGTGAAAGATACAACTTCTCATGGTCTCAACTCCTTGAGAAACTACATACACAAGAGTGATAGGGCTGGAGGTACAGCTCAGTGGGCTAAGTGCTTGCCGCTGAGCACTAGGGCCCTGAGTTCGATCCCCGGTCCCGGAAAAAAAAAAAAAAAAGAGTGATATATCAGAGTTCTCAACTGATATCATTAAAGACTCAGATTGTTGGGCTGGAAATGTAGCTCAGCACATCTGCTCGGTAGACCACTGGCCTAGCATGTACCAGATCCTGCCTCAATTTGATTTCCAGCATCAAGAAGGAAAAGACTTAAGATTATCCATCATGATATTATAAGTGACTGCAATAATAAAGCAGTGTGCATAATTACCAGCCAGATTTGTGTATACATTTTAGTTTTTGACTTATTTCTTTATGCTTTGCCTGCTTGTAATTGATATGCACATGTGACTTGTTATCTGAGTGTTTATGCTTGCAAAAAATGTGTTATTATATATCATTGCATATGAAATGTTCTAAAATGTTTTTGTTTTTTAATATTTTTGCTGTTTTTATGTTTCTCAACCCCTTCTTTAAAAATGTGAATTAATATATTTTAATGAGCTTTTTTTTTTTTTTTTTTTTTGCAGTACTGGGGATTGAACTCAGGACCCTGCGCTTGCTAGGCAAGTGCTTATTCCACTGAGCTATATCCCCAGCCCAAATTAATATATTTTAAATAATTTTTAAGAAAAATTTTTTTTCCAGAATGATATTTTCAGGACTTTGATCACTTGAGATTTTTAGACTTTAGGGATTTTGATCTGTCAGATTTAATCATTCAGGTTTATGGAGGTCAGGACTATTTTTTTATACTTTCATCATCCTAATGTGCATGCACCTTTAGACACAAATTCAGTCTTACCAGCTAAAAATGTTGATGTCTTTTAATGTACTTTACTTTTGTGACGTAGAGAATTGAACCTAGAGATCTGTGAACGCTAAGCAAGTGCACTGCCATGAAGCTCCATCCCTGGCCCTAGTCTGCTTTACTCTACGGATTTCCCTCCATCCCTTTTTTTACCTGACATTTTATCTACTGAAGAGCCCTGGGCTCTTCTACCTGCATGATTTCCTACTGTGGACTTTGCTGACTGCATTTCAGGTGCAGTACAGCATATGCCTCTTTTCTCTGCACTGCTTGCAGATAGGCAGCAAGCACTCATTCAGATTCAGTCCCTTGGGAAGACTGTAGGAAACACAGCATCTATCTCTTCGTGACGTTAGCAGTCATTTATTCCTAGTACCTCAGACTGTTAACTGCTGGGAGGGGAGCTATAAAATGGCAATATTCTGATCTTACCCCTTTTCATTTAATATTTGGAATACTTTTTATAAATGATTCTTCCTAGCTTTATTGGTTACTCTTCATGTAGTTTACAGTGGCAGGTAAGTCAAGACGAATGCTTCTTTCCCTTTACCTATCAGTCTTCATTAACAGCGAATTGCTTCTCTGTCATCCTCCAAAGTTGACTAATATTTTTTGAACTACCATTATGAATATATGGGTTTAAGTATAGGTGATGTGGTTTAATCTGCTACAGATATTACCATAATGGTGGCACTGTCTTGGTACCCGGGCTGCACATGTGTTCCTTCTGTGTGAGAGTGGGGAGGAGGGTAACAACATGGGGGCTGGGGAGCTGAGGCTGTCCTGGCTCTGGGTACCCTGGTGACACGGTCCACGAGCCCTCCCTGAGTGGGGCTGGGGAAGACCCCTCTTTGTGCACCCCATTCCCGCTGCCTTTCCCAGCTGACCCTCCATGATTCTCCTTTCCTTCCCAGGTTTGGTCGGAAGAATGTGCTATTTGTGACCATGGGGATGCAGACTGGTTTCAGCTTACTGCAAGTCTTCTCAAAGAACTTCGAGATGTTCACAGTACTCTTTGTGCTTGTCGGCATGGGCCAGATCTCCAACTACGTGGCAGCATTTGTCCTGGGTATGGCCATCCAGTTGGAGTTGAGTACTTGATCCTGTGTTTCACCATCATCCTGCCACCCACTTTTCTGGAGAGACATCTGATGCCCTGGGGCTCGGGGTGGTTTCCAGCACTCTGGCTAAAGCTTCCTGATGAACCCAATTTATTAGGAGGGAAACTGAGCCAGACCCATGACCAGCCTTGGGTCCCAATGTCCCAGTGGCACCACAGCCTGACATCTGATTTTTGCTTTTCTGGCCTCTGCAGTGTGGAATCTTGATCTTATTAGTATTTGAAGCCGTTTTACTTCACCAGAGATCATCCATTTAAAAATTCTACTCCTGCTAAGATAGCTGGTGAGGAGGGGGCACTCTGTGAGGAGTAAAGGCTGTGATGGACAGGCTCCCCAGGGAAGAGGACTGCAGCGCGCTATGGCCAGTGATGTCTCTGAGAGAGAATAGTCGGGCAGGAGCAGGCTTCACTAGGCTTCAGGTTCAATCCCAAGGACACAGCAGGCTCTGGCTCAGACGTGCCAGCCTGTGCTCACTGAGAAGGCGTCAGTCTCACCGTTTGGAGAAGTCTGACTGGCTGATAGTCTCTGGAATCTTCAGGTTTTATTGTTGAAAGAGTTAGTTTTCCATTTCATATTTTATAGAACATCTTTTTACTCCAAGGATAATAGCCTCAGAAATGGCCTCCGCCCTAATGAGTTCTCGCTTGTAGGAGCTTGTAAGGGGGCCCAGCGCGGACTGTGAGTGTGTGGCTGAGGAAAGTGCTGAGCTGTTGCTGAGGGGTTGAGAGCCTCAGGGCAGCAGCCCCAGGACATGGTTAGACTGGACTAGATTCAGATCCAGCCACTACCCTGGTCTTGGGAGCACAAGGATAATTCTGGCTGCCTACTTGTCTGTGTGTTGAAAGTGATGCTGTGCAAGATTAGTAAGGGAATAACTCAAGTTAAAGTGCTCAGGTGACACCTCCCTTGTTTTGAACAGGAACAGAAATCCTTGGCAAGTCGGTTCGTATTGTATTCGCCACGCTAGGAGTGTGCATATTTTTTGCATTCGGCTTCATGTTGCTGCCACTGATGGCTTACTTCATCAGAGACTGGCGGATGCTGCTGCTGGCGCTGACTCTGCCTGGGGTGTTGTGCGCAGCACTGTGGTGGTGAGTGTGCCTGGTGCTGCCTTCCGGCAGGATAGCTTGTCTGCCTTCACTAGAGGGCAGCAGCAGCCCTCAAATCTGGGTTAGGGCTCCCAGAGACAGGAAGCGTAGGTTACTGTAAGTTGTTTCAGATTGCCTCTCCATACTCAGTAGAACCAAACAAAACGGAATTACAAGACATCCACAGACTTGTTCTCATCCCTGCACCAGATTGATCTAAGTGCAGAGACAGGAAGAAGTAGCTGTGAGAAGGCAGGGACCAGTGCGACCTCCAGATCTCAGAACGAGACAGTAGACCTCTGGGCAGGTCTCAGGGCAAAACTGAAGCCCTGCTTCTAACTGCTTGTGGCAGAGGCTTCACGCCACAGGCGTTAGGAGAAGAGGAAGAGCTCCAGAAGAAAGCACTCAGAGTGATTGCAGGTCTGTTGGCTAAATCGGAGCAGGGGAGGGCAGAAGTGAGGAAAAAACAGAAGAGACCAGCACAGAAGTTTCTGGGATGCCAGGGACAGGGTGAGGGTATAGCTGGTTCTGGGTGAGCAGAGCCCTCCGTGGGAAGCCGGCTTCAGGAGCTCATGTTGCAGATGTTTGCTGGAGCCCAGCAGGGGGCACCATCACTGGAGATTCCACAGTAGCCAGGCAGAGCAGGGATCCCCTCAGCCAGGGTAGGCCCCCAAGATTTGTACACTGCAGGTGATCCGGAGTCACACCCTAGGTCATTGCTGGGTATGGGCCGTCTCTGGGCATCTGGCTTCTGAACAGGCATTCCACAAACCTAGCTCTGGGTCTGAAACCTCATTTCCTACTTTGATTTGTGCTGTACCTCATCTGTTGGACAGAAGGCCTCACTGGGAATATCCTTTTCTAGGTTCATCCCGGAATCTCCCCGGTGGCTCATCTCTCAGGGACGATTTGAGGAGGCAGAAATAATCATCCGCAGGGCTGCCAAAATGAATGGGATTGTGGCACCCTCCACCATCTTTGACCCGAGTGAGGTAAACACCCCTCGCTGACTTGGGGGAGGGCGCGCCGGCCATGATTTGAGTCAGCAGCACATAACCCTCAATCTTCCCTACTACAGGGATACAGCCCTTGCCCTGCCTGAGCTCCAGCTCTCCCCAAGCAGGGAGAAGTCAGCTAGGTGCTGGGACACATACCTATCATCCTAACACTGGGGAGGCTGAGGCAGGAGGATTGTAAATTCAAATTGGCAAAACCCTGTCTTAAAAATTAAAAGAGCTAGGGATATAATTCAGTGGTAGAACCCCGCAGGTTTTAGTCCCAGTTATGCACACGTGCACGAGCACGCACACACACACGCACAACTCAAAATTTTAAAAGATAATCTAGCGTATGATATATAACACACCAGCATTCAGCCCCTCTTCGCCCTCCATCGGTTGGCTGTCACATATCTTGTTGGAGCTACATTGTCCTGAGCTCCACCTCTTCCTTCTGCCCCACCCCTCCGTGCAAGCCCGACTCTTACACACCAGGGGTAATTTCTTGGCTCTGGTTGTTGCTGGTTCTTGTACCTCTGTCCCCTCTCCTTCTGCCCTTTCTGCACTAGGCACTTTTTCCTGACTCGGGACTATAAGACGAGGTTAGAAGCTATAAAGGCTAGCGGATAGGCTTCAGGGATGTGTGTCTAGTCTGATGGGAAGATAAGGAACTGGCTGTTGGAACAGCCATAAGGAGTCATGCTGATATGTGACAGCAGGCATGTTAGAGACACTCTGGCCCAGAACTGGAGGCTTGAGGCTTTGGACAGAGGAACCAGCCAGGAGGCCTCTGGCTGTTGACATTCCTGCTGCCCTCCCACTTAAGGGGTAGCTTTTCAACTGCAGTCACTCCGCACATGCCAGGAAGGGCCCTGAAGCACACAGGGCAGGGGAGGGGTGTGGCAGAGAGGTCTTTTAAGTGAGGTGGCTTCGGTGGCTGATAAGTGAGTGGTCAATCTGGGTGAACGCATAAACCTCATTGGTGTCTTTGAGGAAATGAGGCTATTTCGGGGTACCCTTTAAATCTAAAGTTGACCTTTTGTTGAACTGCTAACTTGGGAAAAACAAGCTCCAAAGCTGGGTTTGCTTAAGAAAGCAACATCAGTTTGTTTAGACATGCAGTTTATTAATGGCCTGGGCTGTGCTGAATTTCATAGGAAGTTACTCTGGGTGAAGCTCAGGTCAATTTTCCTGTTTTTCAATGTTAATTTTTTTCCCCTGGAAGTAGACCAATAACAATTTAGTATGAGGACTCAAAACATTAATATTTTGTAAATGTCTGATCAGTAAGCTGCACAGCCTGTTTCTCTCTCTGACCCATAGGGAAGGCAGCCAGCCCTGGAAGGAAGGCCTAGAGGGCTCCCTGGAGTGTGGCTGCTGACGCTGGGCCGGGGGGTATGGTGAGGGGCTGCCCGCCTGGCCCTGCGCCTTTGCGGTGCTCTTTGAGGGGCTTTTACCTCCCTGTTCCCCTTATTCTCATTCTCTGATTTGTTACTGACAGGACTGGGAAAGCCTTTGAAGGCCCCAAAATAAAGTCACTATGCTTACTGTTCTTTTCAGGGGAGAACCCGAAACACTCCCTTACTCTGAGAAGATAGCAGAGATGGCAGGGTTCGGGTATGTTCTCGTATACTCTTGAGTCTCCAGCCCTGTGTCCTTCCCATATCATATTGTCTCTACAGTTACAAGACCTAAGTTCCAAGAAGCAGCAGTCCCACCACATTCTGGATCTGATCCGCACCCGGAATATCCGAATCGTCACTATCATGTGCATAATTCTGTGGTATGTAAGACCCACCTGAGGCTTCCAGGCAAGCTTCTAGGAACAGCTGGTGGGCCTCGTTTACAGACATGACTCAAACCCAAATTGGAAGAGGGCCCGTGTCTTCACCGGTGAAAGGGGTGTGTCTTGCAGTGGAGGAGTAACTGGGCCTATCACAATTCTTAACATGAAGGACCCTCGGAAGAGGAGAATAAAATGATTGTAGACAATTTTGGGAGTCAGGGATCTTTGGGGCACTCATCAGGTCTGAATCACTGCCCACTTTGGGGTCCTTCCTTAGCTGTTCGTGTCCCTTACTTCGTTCCACCTAGGCACAGAGTGACTGAGGCAGCTGGGGCGGGGGGCGGTCTTAAGAAGGATCTGAGTTGAGGCACCTTATCCTGTAGGCTGCAGAAGCTGCTGAGAACTTTCTGGACATGTTCCGTCTGGGATGTTCAGAGACTGTCTTGGAGTCAAGGCCAAGTCAGGGTTGCTCCCTCTCCAGATTCCTTCCAACAAGGCATCTCACAAAATATCAGGAAGGAGTCTGTGAGTTACCAGGGAGAAGAAAGGGCGTCCAAGTGCCTGGGTAGCTTTGCCTAGTGGCCAGACCCCTGGGATTGTAGGAGAGTTCCCGAGCCTGCTGAGTGAGTGGTGAGAAGGTGAGTGAGCAGAGACTTCTCTCAGAGTTCTTACTGCTAGACTCAGCCAGCTTCGGGGCAGCTATCCAGTACCCGGAGAGCACTGTGAGCCACCCATTTCCAAGGAACGACAAGGGCACCTCAGGGCACCTCAGGCTTGCTCTTCTGGGATGAGTCACCCCCTCCATGGTTCACCCAGGCTCTCCTCCCCACTCTGGAATTCCCAGGGCATGATCTGTTCTTTTCCTTCCTTGTATCAGCTGTGTTTTCAACCTGTACCTAAGTCAAAAACAGTCTAATCCATAAAGGTCTGGTGTGCAGAAGAGTGTGAGTCATCGACAAAATACTGCTGGGGACAGGACCCAGGCACGCTGGGGGGCCTGTAGACGAGATAACACGAGGCCGGTGTCAGCCGCCTCTGACCAGCCTCTTTCCGGCTGGTCACCACCGCCTGCTAGGGGTCTTTCTCCAAATGTTTGTTTGGTTGGTTGGTTTGGGTATTTTTTTTTGGGGGGGTGTTGCGGTACCGGGGATCAAACTCAGGACTTTGTGCTTGCCAGGCAGGCGCTTGTGCCACTGAGCTGTATCCCCGGCCCTTTCTCCAAATGTGTGATGTGATGTTGTGCCTTGTTTGTGTTTGCTGCCTTAGGCAGTCTCAGTCTCCTTCTGCAGTTGCTGGATTTGGGGAGGTTCACAGAATAAGGAAGCAGGCGTCTGTAAACGCTGCATCTTAGGGTTTTTAAGGCTGAAAAGCAGGCCAGAATTTTTTTAGCGAGATAAATCTATCAGAATTACATAAGCCCTTTTGCTGGGATACGTGGTACATGGACACTGTGAAAGTACACTGACAAAGAATTTACATATACCATCTGGGCTGGGCGGTGGTATCTTTTATTCAGAGAAGTAAGGCTTAGGGTTAAATATGCTGCTGTCCTAGGCTCTGCTTAGGGAATAACTTAGAATTTCCCCAGATAGTTGCATTTTCCAAGTTGGGCAGGTTGGGAGCTATGAATATTGCTTCTCCAGCTTTCTTCTGCACTTCATTTCAGGATGACCATATCAGTGGGCTACTTTGGACTTTCCCTTGATACTCCTAACCTATATGGAGACATCTATGTGAACTGCTTTCTTTCTGCCGTGGTAGAAGTCCCAGCATATGTGTTGGCCTGGCTGCTGCTGAAGTATGTGCCCCGGCGCTATTCCTTGGCCACTGCTCTCTTCCTGGGTGGCAGTGTTCTTCTCTTCGTGCAGCTGGTGCCCCCAGGTAGGGACCATGTTGCATCCACAGTCCAGGATCTTCAATGAGGCACTGTTTCTGCACTAGGCTGTCTTAATTAATAAAGAGAACAAAACCAAGCCCCTCAAAGTCCTCCTGCATATAGGCATTCTTGGCCTAAAAATTCAAGAGCAAGTGCCTCATGAGACCAGAACGTTCTTTGTTTGGAGCATGGGAGGAGGGAGAAGGCATAACACTGGGGTTGTGGGTTCATTTTACTCTAGACCTCAGTTCACATGTTCATATTTATTTTCCCTTCCAGAATGAGGGGGAAATAGAGAGACACCCCATTACACTTTTTTCCTGGCCATCTTTTATTATTCATTAAGCCAGCAGCTGTAGAGTGCCTGCGGTGGGATAGGCACTGGGCTTGGTGCTAATGACACAGAAGTAAACCAGTCAGGCAAAACCACAGGCCTCATGGAGCTCACAGTCTAGTGAGAAAACAGACAACAAACAAGCAAATATAAAATGCTCACTATTGTTCAGATTATGTTACCTTCTATGAATAAAAATAGAGGGGGGAGAGTGGGGAGCTAGTGCATAGAAGGCTACTGACAGTGGCCCTGAACAGGGGGAAGTTAAGCAGAAGAGACGTGAAGTGACACAAAGCCATGACATCTGGAGAAACCTCTCCAGAAGGAGAGATAAGAAAGGCAGAGACCTGACAGCGAGTGAGCCTGGTGTGTTGAGGCGAAAAAGAGAACCAGTAAGAGCTGAAGGAGGGAAGAAGGGAAGTTCGCAGAGGCCACAGACAGGTTTTGTTTCTAAAATTGTTTTGGTATCCGACAGGTTAGTGAGAGTTAGTTAGTTCTCACAACTTCTAGAACAGTTGATGGGCCCTCATCTGTCCAGCACTGTGCCCAGAGTACGCAGTGCTCCCAGGCATTCGGGGACCTCTGGTAATCACTGTGGGGCCTGTCCAGCAGGGATCCCTTTGCAGACCAGGGGAGGCATGGCAGGAGCCTGGGAGTGGATGTAGAGGTTTCACACCTGAGCTCTCAGAGTGACGCTCCAGTCACTCAGTCTCCTCATTGGCCAGCAAGAAGGATAGACTGGTTTTGCATGGTCTGTGAATTTTCTGAGGCTTAAATAAAATGAAAGCATGAGTTAGAATTGAGTTCTCCATTCACCCAAAAGTCATTAGTGAGTTCCGCCAGTTCCTACAGTGTGAGGCTGTGCAGTGTGCGCTAACTCCCTGACAGATACCTCCGTAATGACTTTTGCACTAGAAGGCAGGCTGATTGGGCTGAAGGGAGTTTGCTTGCTCTGGTGGCCTTTAGGTTGAGAAGAATGCTTTCCTTACACAGCTGCAGGGTCCCAGTCTCTTTTAGATAATCACCTAGGAATCCTGGCTATAGTCCTTTATCTCAGGAAGTTACAGAACATAACCAAAACACTCCTCTTCCCAAACAACAGGGGAGGAAAATGTTTGTTTTAGGCAAAATAGCAATGCAACTTTCCAGTGCAGCTTACCTCAAGTTGCTGCCCGCTCCTACTTTCTTTCCTTTGCCTTTCCAGACTTGTATTATTTGGCTACAGTCCTGGTGATGGTGGGCAAGTTTGGCATTACTGCTGCCTTCTCCATGGTCTATGTGTACACAGCTGAGCTGTACCCCACGGTGGTCAGAAACATGGGTGTGGGAGTCAGCTCCACAGCGTCGCGCCTCGGCAGCATCTTGTCTCCCTACTTTGTTTACCTTGGTGAGTCCCATGGTCCAAGGGCACACTAGAGCAATGGTGCACAAGCACTAACTGGCCTTCCTGTGAGCGAGAGTGAGCTGGTTACCAGGAAAACAAACATTACGGCAAGTGGGATCCATGTGGTAATGGATCTGCTGCTGGGGATGATTCTTGTGTAGGTGCTTTGTGCGCATGTGCGTGTGTGTGTGTGTGTGTGTGTGTGTGTGTGTGAGAGAGAGAGAGAGACAGAGAGACAGAGAGACAGAGAGACAGAGACAGAGATAGAGACAGAGACTGGGATGGAACCCAGAGCCTCACGCATGCTGGGCAAGTGCACCTCCACTGAGCTGCACGCCAGTTCCGAGGCCTCCACTTCCAAATGGAAACCGTCCTACAGACTAGCCAGAAATTAATGGGAGAGTAAAGTTTTGTTTCTTTTCTGGGCAATTCAGGCCTTTAATCAGAAAGTAGTTTCTTAGCCTAAGAAACTATAGAGTGATTTAAGAAATCAGTAGCAGGGCCCCAGCATTCTCTCCCTTGGGTATTGCCTCGTGGCTGCTTTCCTGCACCTCCTTAGCCAGTACATCTTTGGGAAGCACTGGAATCCACTCTGAGAATGCCCACAGTGCTCTGCGAGTAGGTTGCCTAGAGCTAACAAGCCAAAACAGCTTCTCGTCTAGCTTGAAGGCAGAGCAAACAGGTGGCGACACGTCTGCAGAGGTGGAAGAGTTATTCCTATCCCTAGACAAGCACATCATGTTCCCTGAAAACTGAACATTGGGAGACAGGACTCAGCACTGTGGCATAGCTCTCTGTGCCCTCACACTCACCCCGTGCACCATGGGGGCACGGCTGTATCTCTGGGCATGCCTGTGCCAGCCATGGCTCTGAGATGGGCCAGATTCTATTCTTTAATCTCAAACTAGGGGAAGTGCTGAGGCCAGTAAGAAGGTGATCCTTTTCACAGAGTGCTGGGAGCCTGAAGGGATGGAGGGAGACCAAGTCTCACTGTATCCTGGGACTTAAGATTCTGTCTGCTTTGCCGCAGGTGCCTATGACCGCTTCCTACCTTACATTCTCATGGGAAGTCTGACCATCCTGACAGCCATCCTCACCTTGTTCTTACCAGAGAGTTTCGGTACCCCTCTCCCAGACACCATCGACCAGATGCTAAGGGTCAAAGGGTAAGGAGGGCTCCTTTATCACAGGGTGAGTGCGCTGGGCCTGGGCCTGGCCACATCTTCAGAGCCCCCTGCAGATCCTTTCTCAGATCCCTTGTACTAGGTTAGCCATGAGAGGGTTATAAATGCCAGTGGTCTGGTCCTGTGTGGACATGTCTCTGCGTACATCTCCATGGAAACTGTAGCTCTGGGAGAGTACAAAGACCAGGAGAAACCTTTTTTTTCCTAATGAAGATATCCTCATTTCTGGCTGATTTCTTTTGAGACTGTTTTGAGGCTGATTTGTTTTAGGATGTTACTAACATTTGTTTTGCTTATTTTAATAGACTAAAACATAGGCAAACTCCAGGCCTCACAAGGATGTTCAAAGATGGTGAAGAAAGCCCCACAATCCTTAAAAGCACAGCTTTTTAACACAACTTCCAGTAAGCGAGCAATGGAAGCAGAAAGCCTGCATCTTGTCAGAGACATCTTGTGCAGACTCTGGGTACTTCAGTGACAAAGGGCTTTGCTGTCTGTTCCGTGACCCTTTGTCTGACCTCACAGAAGGGAACCCAGCTCCGGAGAGTGCTTGTGGTCTTGGTGCTCTGCCTTTCCTCCAGGGACACCCTGGCTACCTACAGACAGCGGAGATGTGTGCTACTAGCAGTGGGCATGGCAGTGACTCACTAGAACCTGTGGGATTTGGCAGGATGTGAGCGACATCTACTAGACACACTTTTCAATCTTAGACTACCTGAAAAGGCCCGGGTAAAATTGGAGGTCTTTAATTTTCTCCCTTCTTTTCCTAAGTGGTGAATTTTAAAGGAAAAGAAACAATTGCACAGAGAGTTTGATTTCTCACCTTTTTCTTGATTACAAAAGACATTAACTGGGATTATTGTGCACCCACTGCAGAAGCGCACAGGACCAGAGAAACTTAAATCTAACTGAGGAGGAGAGGACAGAGCAGACCCAGAAAATGGGCAGGTGCAATGCTTTGTGACCACTCGGTGGGGCTGCTGGGTGGCCTCGTTTACATCTGATCGCAGCACTGGGCTCCTCCAGGCCCAGGACAATGTGTTAAATCTACTCTTGCTGTTTCCCACTACTGTGGAAATCAAAGCTCCTCCATACTGAGCTTCTGGTCTGTGGTTGGAAGGAAGTGTCTCAGTGAGAAGTTGTCTCTTTCTCAGAACTGTCATGAGGATTGCGTTCTGTTGTTTTGTTTATTGTTCTGTCTTCTCCTTAAGTTATTTGCCCTTTAGCAGAGGGTTGAGAAAGGCTGTTTCCCGTTTTTTTTCTCTCTGTTTTGCAGCCCAGAATTGCTCTGGCAATGGTATGCAATTGCTGCTGCACGGGCCTTACCAGCCTTAGCCACTAACACTTCTCTGAGTGCCAGAAGCAATCTCATTGTGTGTGTTCCTTTTGTGAGACCTAATCATGGGGGAAATTGTAAAAAAGAAATGTAAATCATGTTCATGGTCTTGGAGAGTTGTTCACTTCAGTCACATGATATTATTGGGAGAGATCTGTGTTCAGTGTAATTGTCTTTCTAATTATGTTGCCATGGTACTCCTAAAGCATATGCTTTATTTGGTTTTTTAAAAAATGTATTTTTGTGAAAGCTACTGAAGTGCCTTGAGAAGTGAGACAGTTCTAATAAATGAAATGATTTTTTAAATAATAGCAACTGTCTTCCATCATATTTTCAGAATTTGGTGAGCCCTTGCCATACCATCGCCGGACTGTCAGTTTGGGCTACCTGCAGCAGTGGATTAGACTGTAAGGTGAATGTTCAATCCCTGTGTTCTGGAAATCTTCACTCTTTTAACTGACTGAACTCCTCCAACCTCTGGCACAAGTGTTGGCCTCATTCCCCAGAGAGCAGTGCGCATTTAATTAGTTTTCCTGGGAACAAGATGCCAGGGAACAGGAATAAAGGATAAGGAGAGGAACAGGGAAGGGAGACTGTATGCCAGATGCCTGACAAGTTGATTAGTGTCAATAAAAGGGATGCTGCAGCCATCAAAAAAACTGTGGAGGGCCAGGGATATAGTTCAGCCACACAGTGCCTGCCTAGCAAGCACAAGTTCCTAAGTAAAAAAAGCAAAACAAAGCTGTGGAGCTGGGCCTAGGGGCATAGGCCTATAATCCCAGCACTGGGGAGTCTGAGGCAGGAGGATTGCTAGGAGTTCAAGGCCAGCCTGGGCTACATAGTAAGTTCAAGGCCAGCCTGAACTACACAGCCAGACCCTGTCTCAAAAAAACAAGCCAAAATGAAACAAAACCTCCATGAACTGCACCTCCAAACCATCTGTGCCATGGATTAAAGAGGAAACGTTAATTTCTTGGCACTCTCATTCCTCAGAAGCAGTCCCTTAGGTGCCAGGCCTCACATATCCAAGTTTCACAGGCACGAGTCTTGTCTTTTCTCTTGTTGCTGAGACAAAATACCCACCGGATAGAGAAAGGAGTTTATTTAGCTCACAATTTGTATAGGTTTCAGTCTGTAATCAGCTGGCTCCAAGGCAAGGTGGCATGGCACAAGGAACAGTTCAAGGCAGCAGAAGGCAGCGGAGGCAACAAGAGCAAAAGGAGGGAGAACAAGCCTCTTTTCCTCCCTTACGTTGTATGCAGGCTGCCTGCCCTAGAGCGGGTGTAGCACTCACACCATCTCTGTGCCCTCCTCCTGCTCAGGATGAGGGTGTTTACAAAGTGAGGACCCTGACCCTTGTGGGGCCTCTTTATTAAACTTCTAAACTTCTCAAGTTAACACAATATATCAATCATTACAAATCCCAAGTGGGTCGGGTAGAAAGCAAGAGATAGCTTACACATTGCCCACCCAGTGTGACAGGCTGCACCTCAGGGAAGCTGGCTAGAGCCTGCGGAACTGGGGGCTTGGTGGGGCAGAGAGAATTGTTGAGGGTAAAGCACAGAAGTGCCTGAGGTCTGCGTACAATCTGTCCCCGAGTGACTTGGGCTAGAGAGTGCAGATGGACCTGTGACAGAATTAGACCTGTTTCAGCAGACTTCAAGTGTCTTCCCAGAGTCCTGAGACACACCCCTGAAGATTTCATCTTATGAAGATGGGACCTAATCCTAGAGAGAGTTCTATAAGAAGCCACCAAAGAGACTTGGACATCATTTCTGTTTGGGGCCGGCTAGAGGGCAGCAGCCAGGTACCTGACTGGCTCTCTACCCTGGAAGTCTCCCAGGAAGCTTCTCCTCTGGCTGTGTAGAGGAGGAGTGGGGGTACACTCTGCACATGGAGGACAGGCTACTGTGCATGCAGCATGATCACTGAACTTGTACCCAATCTCTTGAGCCAACAACATTTGCTAGACTCCCTAAAACTCCCAAATTGGGCCAATAGGCCAATAGCAGACTGGTTAAAAGTTCTATTTTCCCTTTTCAAAGATTTTTGAAGCCAAAAATGGATGAAATGGAGAAAATAGGCAATGGGCATGGCCCTGAAAGGAGTGAGACCACTTAAAAGAAACACTAACAGGGATCCTATGGGCTGAAATGGAAGGATACAAGGGGCTGGGAAGATAGCTCGGGGTCATAAGCGCCGGCCTGGGAAGCATAAGGTCCTGGGTTTGATCCCCGGTACTGTTAAAAAAAAAAAAAAAAAGACGTAACTTGAATCTAAGTGAAGAACTAACAAGGATAAAGGTGGCTACTTCACTAAATATAAAAGACAGTGTTCATATATTTACGTGTCTTTTCCCTATATGATTTGAGATAGCTGAACAAAGCAGGTAACGATAAATTTATGTGGATAGGTTCTCAATGTGTGGCAATATAACCTGTGACAATACCAGTCTAAAGAGGGAAGAGCTAAAAGCAAAGATATTGCATATTATTGAAAATAACTTGGTATAATTTAGACTAGGTTCTTTAATACATGAATTGTAATCCCTAAGGCCCCATTGAGAAAATACCCAAAAGTATGTAGCAAAAAAAGATACAGAATTTAAAATGATACCCTAGAAAATATATATTTCAGACAAAAGAACAGTACTGAAAGAAGGAAGGGACCAAACCAATAAAGGATATAGAAAACAAGTGGTCAAATGGCAGAAGTAAGCCCTTTCTTGTCAGTAATCATAGAAATACAAATGTAACTCCTCTATTAAAAGACAGATTGCTGGGGTGTGGTGGCACACCCATACCTGCAATCCCAGCACTTGAGGCTGAGGCAGGAGAATCACTGCAGAGCTCAAGATCAGCCTGGGCTACAATGTGAGTTTAAGGCTAGACCCTATCTCAAAAAAAAAAAAAAAAGGTATCACAGGCAGGCATGGTGGTGCATGCCTGTAATCCAGGCCTGTAATTCCTTCCCCTAGGAGGCTGAGACAGAGGAATCTCAAATTTGAGCCCAGCCTGGGAAGCTCAGCAACTTAGCAAGACCCTGTCTGAAAATAAAACCTAAAAAGAGGCCTAGGGATGTTCATGTTAGACCTATGTTCATAACACCATTATTCCCAACAAACAAAAACCCGGAAACAATGCAAGCATCCACTGGCTGATAAGTGGATCAGATAAGACACATTGGACTATTATCCAGCATTAAAAAGGGGTTGAAATTCTGATATGTATTATAACATGGATGAACTTTGAAAACATTATGCTGAATGAAATAAGCCAAACACAAAAGAACAAATAGTAGCCAAGAATGGTGACATACACCTGTAATCCTAGCACTCGGGGAGGCTGAAACAGGAGGATCATCGTGTGTTTGAGGGCAGCCAAGGCTACATGATTAGTTCAAGACCAGCTGAACTACATAGCGAGACTCTATCAAAAATAAATACTGATTTCACCTCAGTATGACACCCAAATTAGTCAAGTTCATGGAAACAGAAGGTAAAATAGGGCTGGGGATATAGGTTAGGGCACAGCACCTGCCTGGCAAGCATAAGGTCGTGAGTTTGAGTCCCGGTACCCAAAAGTAAAAGGCAAAATAATGGTTAACAGGGGACAGCAGAAGGAGGTAATGAGTTATGTTTAATGTGTACAGAGTTTCAGTTTGGTGAAAAATGTTTCTGTAGATGTTTCGTGGTAATAGCTGTATAACAAATGTACGTAAGACTACTGGATCGTACACCCCCCAAAACAGTTAAAATGGTAAATGTTAGTTATATATATTTTACCACAATAATGTAAAAGTGAATTGTATGGGCCAGGGATATAGCCCAGTGGCACAAGCGCCTGCCTGACAAGCACAAGGTCCAAGTTCAATTCCCGGTACCAAAAGAAAAAGAAAGTGAATTGTACAAGTATAAAAGCAATAATTTAAACATTAAATTCATCAATCCTTTTTGAAAGTAACTATAAAATTCATCCTATTAATGATTGAATACATTTGTAACTTATAAAGAATAAATTTACCTAATATAAAGGTAACTCATACAAATAAGAGAAAAAAATCAACTCCATTTCAACAAATCTCAATAAAAAAATACACAAGTATAAACAGTCTACAGAAATTGAAAAACAGATGACTTTTAAAGAGATTATGTACCCCACTCCTAATAAATGTAAATAAAAACTATATTGAGATAGAATTTTTCATTTATCCACTGAATAAATGAAAGATGTATCTACTTTCCTAGCTGGGGATATAGCCCAGTGGAGTAAGCACCTGCCTGGCAAGTGCATGGTCCTGCGTTCAATTCCCAGTACTGCTAAAAAAAAAACTATTTTCCTAATGTTAAAATAGTAATTTTTAAATAGTAAGATTTGGCGGTAACTCTTATTTATTATACTTTCTGTAGTATTTTTATTACTTATCATAAGCATGTATAATTTGTGATTTTTCATTTTTGAAGGAGGCGTTAAATAACTAAATGAGTTGGGGGGTGGAGGAATAGCTCAGGATACATGCTCAGCATGCCCTGGGTTCAAACCCGAACATCAACACTTTTTTTTAATTACAAAAAAAAAAAATTATGTCAGGCATGGTGGCACATGCCTGTAATCCAAGCAATCAGGAGGCTGAAGCAGGAGGATTATTGTAAGTTTGATACCAGCTTGGGCTACAAAGTGAGCTCAAGACCAGCCTGAACTGCATAGTGAGATTCTGTCAAAAAGACAAAAAAATAAATAAAAAATGGGGCTGGGTGTGGTTATAGGCCTGTAACTCCAGCATTCAGGAAGCTAGGGCAGCAGAATCACTGTGCTAAACAGCAAGTTCAAGGCCAGCCTGAACTATGTAGTGAGACCTATCTCAAAAAAAACCACAAAAACTGGAGATAATTATGCAAGACACGTACAATGATTAATTCTAAGAACAAGGAAGAATTATTTTCTATGTAGTTTTTAATATTTGTAAAATCCCTATAACCCTCTTCAAATATTTTTAATGCCTTTCAACTCCTTGAAATATGACACATTTCCAGTATTCTATTTCTCCTTGACACTTCTGCTTCCGCTGATACTAACATGCCCTCTGGGAAGGCACATTAACTGCCTTCATCTCTGATTTCCCCAGTTCTGGCCATGTTCAAGGTTGATGACGTAGTCTTCCTGGGAGGTACTTCCTGGTTAAGTGCCCAAACCTGGAGCAGGTAGATTGATCACCTGGTCCAAAAGTAGACTTCTTCATTTAGTGCTCCTTTAACTTTGGGCAGTTCTCCTGAAACTCAGATTCCTCATCTGCAAAATAACCTGTCTCATTGTTTCTATAAAGATTACATTAGATCATGCTCAGAAAATGCTTAGCAATCTTAAATTTGTGCTGACAGTAATGCTATTGCTATTCCACCTCCTTTTGACCTCTCTGATATAATTATTGACTGTACAGGTCATTAGTTTTTATCATATTCTGTTTGGTTCCATGAGGGAAATTGTAACCACCTCTGGGAGTAAAGGCGGACCTTCTGTCCCTAGGGTACTTTTAAGTAGTACACACCCTTTACATTTGATAGTACTTTTTTAATTTTAACAAATAATTTAATCCTTCATCCTTAATGAGAGAGCTCTCAGAAAGACATTCTTCATGAAGCCCACACCTTTTTGTTTCAGTCCATGCAGACTAATGGCACCTGTGCTTCCTTTTTTTTTTTTCCCCCGGTACCAGGGATCGAGCTCAGGACCTTGCTTGCTTATGCCACTGAGCTATACCCCCAGCCCCCTACCTGTGCTTCCTGAACGCTTCCTAACAGAGCACACAAGCTCCCTACCCTGGCCTCTGCCCTTTACCTAAAGCCAGGCACATGCTGCCTGAGCGTGCAGCAGTGAAGGAAATGCCATGCTTGATCTCCTAGAGGCCTCGGTGTTCAAATATTCACGGAGTAGTCATGGTTTGTTCTCAAGCCTGCCTCACAGGAAGATCTAATGGTGATGTGAAGTGCTCTGGCCTGTGCAGGTGACCTCAGATAGGCTACTGGTCAATGAGCTTCTGTGACAGCTGCCCTGCACCACCCAGCCCTCCAAGGGCACTTTTTCAGAGAGGCTGACTGACAGGATGCTTCTTGGAGGGCTGTTTTCTTTTCACTAGAACAATGACTTCCATCTGTGCTGCCACAAAAGACAGACATCCTCAAGGTACACTTAAAAGATGACTGTTTCTTCGGAAATATAGGGGAAACCCCTATAATAAAATTTTTTTCTTTTGTTGGTTCAGGAAAAATTATTCCTTTCCTTTTTAAAAAAAAATTGTTTTGCCAGGCATGGTGGCACACGCCTATAATCCCAGCACTGAAGGCCAGCCTGAAACACACAGTGAAAGCCTTTATACAACAATGCTTATCAACCCCGGAACACTAAAAATCAGACAAAATTTTTGATCCCTGGACCGGACCATGGGAAACCACCACGATTAAAGATTCCAGGCCAGCCTTCTCCTGGCACTGTTCACCTCGGTGAGATGCATGGAAGGAAATCAGACTTGGCTTTCCATTCGTGTGTTTGTTCTCTTTTCCTGGTCTTCATTTTCTAGACATACTCTTTATACAGAAGCACATCTAGCTCCACTTTGCTGTCATGGAGCCAAGAATCATCCTACAGGGAGGAAGGGGCTCGCTCCAAGACCAGCGTTTGGTTCCCGCCACATTCCTTTTTATAGTGCAGAACAAAAGCACCATACTATGAAGAAGGAAACATGGGGCTGTCGTTTTTTCCAAGGTCATCATTTGTCCTGCCTATTATCCAACCTGCTCTTGAGGAAAACGCTGAAAGCCTCTACATCAGTCAATACCAAGGCCTTCAACATGCAGATCAAATTACAAATGAAAAATAAAGTGAATTTAAGCAGACTAATCAGTTTCTTTTTTTTTTTTTGCTCCAGTTTTCAAACTGCCTCATCTTTGTCTGTGACAAAAAAAAAAGACAAAAACAAAAACACTCGTATATTTGCTGTGTCACAAACACAGCTAACTATATGTGGAGTAGAGTCTTGTCAGTGATTTCCAAAAGCAAGCAAGTAGAAGAGCTTAGAGAAGTATGTCCAGGTCTCAGGGGGCGTGCTGACAGAGATAGAGGAGTCCGTCAAACTTGGTGACTCTACCCGGATCGAATGGCCTCACCATGGGGGTGACCATCAGGCCAGCTTTGCGGCGCTCTCCACGCAGACTGTAGTGCCTCCTCAGTCTTTCACAACAAGATCACTGGGCCGCAGCTCTGAAAACCACCTGGTTACCACGGAGACAGTCCCCCCCCCGCAGACGAGCGGAGAAGGCCCCCCGGAGCGCCCAGAGAGGCCGCCCGCCCGACCGAGGCTGCGTCGGCGCTCTCCTCCCTGTGTTGTTTCACCGCCTTCCTCAAACCTTGAGGTAGGTATGGTTATTTTCCACACGCTAGAAGGTCAGAAACGAAGGCCAACGAGTTAAACATTTCACCCCGGATCAGTCAGTAAGAGACGAGGCCGGGCTTGGGCCGCCGCGTCCCACGTCCCTGTGCTCGCCGAGGGCGCCCATTGCGCCCGACCACGGACTTCCGGTTTCGCGCCCGGACGCCGCGCCCGCACCTGCGGCGGGTCCTCCCGCGCCCCGGGCCGCCGCCCCGCTGGCTGCCGGCCCGCGCCCCGCGCGCCCCGCTGGCCCGGCGCCCGCCGCCCCGGGTTTTCGCTTTCGCTTTCCCGCTGAGGTCGTGGAGGAAAACAGAGCGGCCGGGGTCAGGACGCGCGGCGGCCCTCCGGGCGGGCGAGGGGCGCAGGGAGTGGCTGCGGCGGGGCTGCCGGGCCCGGCCGGGGAGGTAAGCGCGGCCCCGGTCCGGGGCGCCTCGCGGGCTCCTCCTGGCGGAGCGGCCGGGCGGGCCGGGCCGGGTGGCGCCGGCGGCGGGACACCCAGGGGCGCAGGCGCGGGCGGCCTGAGGCGCGCGGGCGGGCGGGCTGCGCGACGTCCCCGTGGCGGGCGCCGACCTGCCCAGGTTTGAGGTTTTTAGACTGGAAGCGCGAGGAGGCGCGCAAAACCCCACGCGGCCCCCGGCCGCTCCCGGGCGCCCTGGGCAGTTGCGGGCCTCGGCCTCGGGGTTCAGGCCGCGAGCGGGCTGTCGCGGGCCCCGCAGCGGGGCGCAGAACGGGGCTGCGGCGGTGGGCTCGGTCGCCGCGGAGACGGCCGTGCCGGGAGCGGCGGGAACGCGCGCGCGGGGCCAAGGGAGCCGACTTCGCGACCGGTGCGGGCAGGAGCGCCTGCATCTCCAGGCCCGGACTGACGTTTGAGGGGTGATGATTCATACCAGGACCCGCGTTCATCGGCTGTGCCTCAGTAAAACGAGTCCAGCCTTACCTCTTGGATCCGATCAAAGGCCCACCCCGGGCCAAAACTTGACCCTTGAAAAAGTACTTATGTGAGTTTGGCAGAAGACAACCCAGGGTCCTAAGTTTTTAAAACACGGGGATCTCCTGCCCCATCCCAGGGTGGTGTTTCTTATTCGTAGCTTTTAGTGAAAACCTGTTTTCATGAGCCAAAAAATTAGCTTTAGTCTCGAACTTCAGTTGTCAGAGATGGTTCTTTCTCTTTCCGCTCTTTGTGGGCGGGTGAGAGGGTGGAGGGGTGGAGACCGAAGACCGAAGGACTCAGCCCAGGCCAAGCCGGCTTTCCGACCACCTTCTTTCTTTATTACATCTTTCATTAGGAAGTAATGCATGGGATTTTGTTTATTACCCTTGGGCTGTTGGGTCCAACAAATTGATATTCCTGTTGGTGGCACAATATAATCCTAACTCCATTTAAAGCGTCTCTTTTATTTTTTTTTCCCCTTTAACATTCATTTTTCCCAGCACCCCCAACCTTAGTCAGTCACATTAAATGTTCATATTGTTTGGGAAAAACCTTATATCTGTTTCAGAAATACGTGCATCTTAGGGCCGGGGATATAGCTCAGTGGTACAAGTGCCTGCCTGGCAAACGCAAGGTCCTGAGTTGGATTCCTGGTACAAAAAAAAAAAAAGCTGTTTATATTTGGAGGGCTGGGGATATCACTCAGTGGAATAAGCGCCTGCCTGGCAAGTGCAAGGTCCTGAGTTGAATCTCTGGTACTACTACTAAAAAAAAAAAAAGAAAAAGAAAAAAAAATGTGCATTTTGAACCATAGGTTTCATTTTGCTTTTGTTGAATTTGCCTAAACAAACACCATTGTGCTATAGCTCACATACTGTTCGTTTTTTGCTTTGGCATTACGTGTTTTAGTCATCTATGTCCCTATTTATAAATCTAGTTCATTATCCCTAGCTGTTGTAAGAGTTCTCTGGGACAGACAGATGGAGAGAGAGATACAGAGAGACAGATGTGGCATTGCTGGCTCTCGGCTATCTGCATGCTGACTTACTAAAAACCGCCATCTTGGGCTACAGAATGGCCTCGTGGGTGTCTTCCCACCAGTAGTGCATGAAGAGTCCCTTTTCCAACATCTGCGTGTACTTACTAATATCTAGTTCATTATTTTGTCAGTTCGGTAGCTTAAAGCAGTTCTCCATGTTTGTTTTATTGAGTAGAATATCTCTTCATATTGTTTTGCTATTTGTAAATTGCCTATCCATCTTATTTACTCTTCTTTTCCTGACTTTTTTAAAATCTAGCTTGCATTTTGTACATTTATGTTTGTGTATTAAAACAGTAGTTCTTTATCAGGTGTAGGAGTTGGAAGTCTTCTCCTTGTGCCCATCAGTTAACTTCATTGATGGTATTTATATTATTATTATTATTATTATTATTATTATTATTATTAGCTTTACACAAATACAATATATATCATAAGATTCACCTGTGATGCATGCCTGTAATCTCGGCACTTGGGAGGCTGAGGCAGGAGGATTGCCATGAGTTCGAGGACAGCCTAGACTACATAGTGAGTTCAAGGCCATCCTGAACTGTAGCAAGCCCTGTCTCAAAAAAAAAAAAAAAATCAAAAGAATAAAATAAATTTGAAACTTCATCTGTTTAAAGTATACAGTTTGGGGGCGTTTATTTCTATTTTTTTATCTTTGTCTTTTTGAGACAGGGTCTTGTTATGCAGATCAGGATGGCCTTGAACTCACAACAGTCCTCCTGCCTCAGCCTCCTTAGTGCTGGGATTACAGACATGCACCACCATGCCCAGCACAGTTTGGTGGTTTTTAGTATAGTATTTCCAGATCTATGTAACTATCAGCATAATATAATTTTAAAACATTTTTATTGCTCCAAAAAGTAACCTCCTACCAATTAGCAGTCCCCCCACAAGGTCCCTCAATATCCCCACTCGTAGCCCACTGTGTTACCCTGCTTTTTTCTGTGTGTGTGTGTGTGTGTGTGTGTGTGTGAGACGCGGTGAGACAGGGTCCCTGTGTAGGTCAGGCTGGACTTGAACTCACTATATAGCTCAGGCTGGCCTCGAACTCATAGCAGTCACCTGCCTCATCCTCCTGAGTGCTAAGATTACAGGCATGTGCCACCACGCCTGCTACTCTACCTTTTGTGTTTATAGATTTACATATTTTGGAGGGATTTCAAATAATTAGAATTATTCATTACGGTCTGTTGTATCTGGCTTCTGTCACTTAGCTGTAATGGCTTTGAGGTTTACTTACAACATGTTTCAGTAGTCTCTTCCTTCTGGGTGCTCAGTAATATTCCATCACGTGGCTATGTTGCATATTTTGTATACATTCATCAGTTGATAGATACTTGAATAGCCTCTGCTTTTTGGCTACTATAAGTAATGCTACTGTGAACATTCACACAGAAGTAGTAGACATATATTTTATTTTACAACTTTTGACTACTATAAATAATGCTGCTATGAACATTCACATAGAAGTAGTAGACATATATTTTATTTTACAATCCAAGAGACAGGATCTTGCTGACTCTCTAAGTTGCCCATGCTGGGCTTGAACTTGTGATCCTCCCGCTTCACCTCACTTTGTCCTCATCTGCACCACACCTGGCCCCCAGGGCTGTGTTTTCTGGGCACTCCCAGGGCAGCCCCTCCCGCTGGTTCTGAAGGTGTGCCTCTTGGGGCAGCAGGCTGGCCCCGCCTTTTTCTTTGGCTTCCTTCTGTTTCCGTTGGTTTTTCCTCACATGCTTCAAGAAGCCGTCTTGGCACTTACATCTAGTGCTTAAGGCCTTCATGTGCACACTTGTTCTCTCGGCAAGACTTCCTTAACTGGTTTTCTGCAACAGTGCCAGCAGCATGCCAGGTAGCTGCTTCCCAGCTTGCCGTGGTAACATCTGTGAAACAGCACCCCCTTCCTTGGTGTCTGCAGCATAGTCTTTCACACCAGTATGTGGCCAAAGAAGCAATTCCTTGTTGCCTAAAGGGCCCAGAACACATATACTGAATGCGTCTTCTCTTTCCCTTTGTGTTGGTCATTTCGGCAGGTTAGTGGAAGATGACAGTTTCCACCAAAGTGCTATAGTTTTGTTTCTCTTGTGCATATACCTTGGAATGGAATTCTTGGGTCAGATAGTAGTTCTGTGTTGACACTGGTGGTGCATGTATAACTGTTCCATTGGGTAGATGGGGATGGGACAGCTTTGTACCACCAGTGGTACAAACAGATCTAATCACATTTAAGGGTCTTTTTACTAATAAAATTAATAAAAAGTCTATAAATGGACCAAATCTAGTTGCTTGAATTTGAGTAATTCCTGCCCGAATATATATATGAATCAATACTATTCATACCAATTAAAAATATAATAAACATTTCATTAAAAGAAATTTACTTATATTTGTGAATTTGTTTAACACATTTTATACAAAAAAGCAGCCAATGTGTGCAAAGTGCACCAACCATCATGATGGGTTTGGCCTTTTTTTTTTTTTTTTTTTTTTTGTCTTTTTGTATCCCTATGCAGTTCAGGCTGGCCTTGAGCTCACTTGGTAGCCCAGGCTGGTCTTGAACTTGCAGCAATCCTCCTGCCTCATCCTCCTGAGTGCTGGGATTATAGACGTGTGCCACCATGCCCAGCTTCGGGCTTCGGGTTTGGCTTTTTTTGCAGCTGCAATGGCACGCATCTTTTCAGACAGTCAGGCAGGTACTGACCTGCATTGACTCAAGCAAAGACTATCAAATCAAAGCCACCCAGCAGCAAGATCTACAAATTACAGCCCCTACCCTGTCATGGACATGTTAAACTTTGAGAAACTTCCAGATTGTTCTCCAAAGAGGCTGTACCATATTGCAATCTTACCAGCCATGCACAAGGACTCTAATTTCTCCTCAGCCTCACCGGTATCAGTTCTGGGCTGACTTTTTGATGATAGCCATACAAGTAGGTATGAAGTTGTGACATATGATTTGCTGTTCCTTGGTAGCTAATTATGTTGAGCACCTTTTCATGCACTTGTTGGCCATTTGTATATTTTCTTTGGAGAAAATTCTATTCACAAGCATTTTATAGCACACACCTATAATCCTAGCACTCAGAAGGCTGAGGCAGGAAGATCTTTGCGAGTTCAAGGCCAACCTGGGCTACATAATGAGCTCAAGGCCAGCCTGAACTGCATAGCAAGACCCTGTCTCAAAAAGACAAATTATATATATATATATATATATATATATATGTATATATATATTCTTAATAAATATGCTTCATTATATGTATGAGTTGTAAATAGTTTCATTCTGCAGATTTTCTCTTCATTTTTTTGATGGTGTCCCTCAAAATACTGTACAAAATCATTTTAAAAATTATCCCCTTTATCTGTTGCACTTTTGGTGTAATAGCCAAGAAATCCTTGTTCACCTAACGCCACAAAGATTTGCTACTGTTTTCATCTAAGAACTTTATAGTTTTAGCTCATTAAAATGTGTGATATGTATATGAAATCTTTAAATATTTTCTATATTTTCTCCTATTTATAGTTTCATGTTTACATTTTTAATCTGATTAGATTTTATTACTGTGACTTCTAATATATCATAGCTTGTCATGGACTTTTGTTCTTTGGTAAGCATTTTTAAATTTGCTTGTGCATCTCACAGAAAGTCCTCCTGAGAGTTTGGCTGGAGTCTGGAAGAATTAGTAGTGCTGTGTCATGTAATCTTGCCCACGGGTTCCTTTTGTTTGTACTTTCTTTTATGCACTTGTGTCACAGTTTTCAATTTTTCTCCACAAAGCTTTTATGTACTCTTTATTAAGATAATCCTCAAATTCAGTAATATCATTATTGTAAGGGACATCTTATTTTGTTACATAATTTTCTGTTACATATTTTCTCTTACTTTTTGTCTGTAATTAGTGGTATGAAGAAATGTAATCAGTTGTTTGGGGTTTTGTTTTTTGGTTTGTTTTTTGGTACT
This sequence comes from Dinomys branickii, assembly GCA_004027595.1. Lineage (NCBI taxonomy): Eukaryota > Metazoa > Chordata > Mammalia > Rodentia > Dinomyidae > Dinomys > Dinomys branickii. The sequence continues at coordinate 85,217 of PVLD010007780.1, forward strand.
AGGAGTCAAACTCAGGACCTTTGCCTGCCAGGCAGGCACTGCACCACTGAGCTGTATCCCCAGCCCTCAACTGTTTTTAAGTTAGTCTTATATCCAGCTACCTTCCTGGACTCGTATTTATCCTGACAGTTTTTCTGTGGATTCACTCAAAATTCCTTTGCAAATCATTAGGCTGGGTGCAAACAATTTTTTCCTGTTCCAGTGTTACATGTGTCTTTTTATAGTATCTCTTTGTAGTAGCTGCTGCTTCTGTAGCCATATTATACAGTGGTGGTGATATCAGACAGACGTCTTGCTTCATTTTGTAAAGAGAATAGATACAGTTTCTCTAATAAGTAGGATGTAAAGGATGGGTTTATATAAAGTGGCCTTTATCAAGTAAAGGAAGTCCCTTTCTTTAAGGCCTAAAATCCTCTCTTGCCAAAAATAAATAAAATCTCAAGCTTTACTATCAGTACAAATTTAATGACAAAGTGTATCACATGAAGCAAAGAAGGTGGTAGAAAAGGAGACTTGAGCTCTGCCCAGTAGCAGTATCATAGCCAATGAGGTTTATCCAAGGCGTGATTATTGAAAAGGAGACTTGTTTTCCTAATTTTATCTGAAAAGGTTTACTTGGTTTTTATGTTATAATCGTGAATTGGTATTTAATTTTATCAAGTGTTCTGTATCTGGCAAGATGATCGTGTGATCTCTCCTGCTAATTTATAGTAACCTGAGATTGGGCCGTGTTTCCTTTGTTTTTTCTTTTTTCTATCTTTGGATGCAGTTCATTTAAAACAGATTATTTGCTCCATAGAAGTTTGTGGAATACACTTGTAAAACATAGGACTGAGACTTTATGGGAAGGAGAATTTAAAATTATTGAATTTATTAAGTGGTTATTGCCATTTTTTGTCATTTAGTGCCAGTTTGGGAAATTTTTATTTTCTAGACATATTTATGTATATTTTAAGATGCACTCAAAACACACACAACCCATATATATGTGTGTGTGTATATATGTATATATGTGTGTGTGTGTGGGTGGGAGTGTGTGTGTCTGTGAGGGAGTGTGTGTGTGTGTGTGTGTGTGTGTATGGGGTTTTTTTTTTGCTTTTTTTTGCTCTTTTTGAGACAGGGTTTCACTATCCAGTCCAGGCTGGCCTTGAACTCACTTTGTAGCCTAGGCTGGCCTGAATTTGCCCTGCTTCAGCCTCCCAAGTGCTGGGATTACAGGCATAAGTGCCTAAATGCCTTATATTTATCATTTCTTCCTAGTTCTATGATCCTTTTTTATCTTCTATCAGTTATTCTTGATCAGTCTTTCTAGAACAGTTGGTGGCAAACCTGTGGCATGCATGTTATTGTGTTTTTCTTTTTAAGATAAATGTGTTAATGTAGAGTTGTTTTTTTTTAATAAACTGAAACCTCAGTATTCCAGTTTTATTGCAGTGTTGGCACTTCGCAATAAATAAGGGGGTTGCAGTTTGGTGCAGTCTCTAAAAGGTTCATCATCACTGCCGTAGAAGCTGTGTGTTCTCAAATGCATACCTTGGGTTTTTCTGACCATCTTCATTTTTTGTGCTCTGGGTCCTCTATTACACGGATTCTGTTCTTAGATTACTTCATGTCTTTGTCTTTCATCGGTTGTGTGTGTTTTGTAATAGATTCAAACAGCGTAGGCGTCTGTAAGGTGAGGCAGGGAGTCGACGCCTGCCTTGCAAACCCGCTAAGAGCAGCCACAGCTATCATGTTGGTGTGTTTTTCCTGGACCCTTTCCTATCTCTTACAAACGCTCTCCACAGCTTTCCAAACTGTGTAAGTCATGGCCCTCTTTCTGCAGTGTACACACACACACACACACACACACACACACACAATTAAAATAGAATACCATAATTTATCCATTTGTCATTCATGGTCATTTCGGTTGAAAGACTTGTCCTTCTGATTGTGGAATTTAATTCACTTGTATTTATTTTGGTTTTTGGTAAGTGGTCTTGTTTCTGTCCATCTGGTTTGCCATGTATTTATCATGAGGGTTTTTTTCTTTTTTTTGAGGGTTTTTCTTTTTTTCTTATTACTCTGGATTGAGGTTATCTTTGTCCCTTGTTTCTTCTTTCCATTTCTTTTACTTTTAGAAACTTAGAAGTTCTTAATCTTAAAAGGTGGTTTTTAATTTTTATTTATTTATTTGAGACAGAGTCTCACTGTGTAGCCCGGCTGGCCTTGAATTCCTGGTGATCATCCTGCCTCAGCCTCCCAGATGCTAGGATTATAGGTATGTGCTACCATGCCTGGTTTAATTTTAATTTTTTTGAGACAGGGTCTTACTATATAATTCAGGTTGGCCATGAACTCATAGTGATCCTCCTGCCTCAGACTCCTGAGTGCTAGAATTACAGGAATGTGCCACCACATCTCTTACAAGGTGCTGTGATTCAAGGAGTTTTCTGTTTATTGCTTGACTGGCTTTTTTGATTGGTTGATTGGTTTTGTTTTGGTACTGGGGATTGAATCTATATCCCCAGCTCTCTTTAAATTTTCTTTTATAATTTTAAGACAGGTCTTGCTAAATTGCTAGATTGCCCAGGCTGGGCTCCAACTTGCACTCTTCCTGACTCAGCCTCCCAGAATGCTGGGATTATAGGTACGCACCACATCATTTTGGTCAGTACTGGAATTGAACTCAAAGCCTTTGTACTGAGCTACAACCCCTTTTTAAATTTTGAGACAAAATATCCCAAACTGCTAAACTGCCCTGGTTGAGCTCAAATTTCAATCTTCCTGCCTCAGCTTGGAAGAGTGCTGGCATTATGGGTATGTACCACAGCTGGCTGGTTCTTAAACGTGTCTCCTATCAGTGGCAAAAGTTAATCTGAATCTATAACTTCTCTCCAAACACTGATTTGTGTGATCATAGAGCTAGAAACTATGCACTTGTTCAAAGAAGAAACTTTTTAACATGTTTTTACCTCTTCTCTGTTTTACCCCAACAAATACAAGCATGCAAAGGTTTGCATGCATGCTCAGCGTTTTTTAAAAAAATAATTTGTAAGACTCCAATTATTAATTCTTCAAAATACACTTCATGTATTTTAGAAATTTTGAAATTTGCTTTAATCTGTAACTATCTCCGTGCTTGTATGTTACAGCAGTCTAGGAAATTTAAACATTTTGTTTTAGATATTTCATTGCCTTACTTAAACTTTGCAGTGAATTCTGTCTTTTAAGTGGTGCTTCTCTAGAAAAGGCCTCCGGCATCGAGGCAATGGGACAGAGCTGAACGGGTCACCGAGGGCACCCCAACGGGGGCGCATGCCCTGGAGCTGCTCCGCTGTGGGCCCCGCTGAGGGTGCCCCACGGACTGGACCCCCCCACACCCATAGCACAGCGACGGGGCGGAGCCGGGCAGTCCGCTGTGAGCATAGGTGCTTTTCCACCTCCGACCATGGCAGTTTGTATACACCCATGTATGCTATAGTATAGTCTGAGGTAGCTATATCTCTTCCCAAGGTGAGAGTCCAGGGGTATAGATAAACCCAGGAATACAGTTATTATCACAGGGAAGATGACTGATTGAGTGGTAGGGCAACGGAGATGAGGGAGGAGAAAATT